>JAQGBS010002435.1:0-13178 GCA_034698545.1 Acrobeloides obliquus | reverse complement strand
TAGGCTATTCTAAGCACTTCTGTGCAAAAATTTTCAAAAAATACCGTCACGCCGAGTTGTCGGCCAAAATGGGTTAACGGACATCAGTTGTAGATCTCAGTAGCACAATAGTAGTGCACTTGGGCCGCCTTTGGGCGTAGCCAGGAAGTCTGGATTCGAGTTCCGGTCGGGTCAGAACCAGTCCGGCCGGAGACCGGGCCTGACTCTGACGGACCGACCGGCAACTAGGGCAATGGGGCTCGGCAACTGCTGTTTATATCTTGAACCTACATGTTGATATCACCCCAAAAAGATAGAATCTAGTTGGTGATGTACAAAAAACTCCACCAGTAATCGTATCATAGCCATCCATGAAACAAATCTCGAGCAAAGTTATCGCATCGATAACACCCACAGTGAACATCATTTTATAACAGGGGATTTGAAAAAATTCCGGTCGCAGCATGATAATAAGCATTGGGATATAAAAAGTCTAAAAATTCAATTATGTAATTTATGTTTTTGGTCCTATTTACTTCATAAACAACTCCAGACAAGATGAAGAAAATCCCCATAGGTACATTGGGTTTGACATAATTGTCCCATTTTTCTGGAGCTAGCATAGAGCAATTATATATCCGATCGTATTCTTCACGGTTAAAAAGGAAACGTTCCATAGTTTTTCGAATGAACTTAATGAACCCTACAAGTTTGTTATGGAGAATAAGGGAAGGACATAGATGATAATTAGGAGAATATATAATACCTATAAGCACCAAAGCTATCTACAATTATAATAGCAAAAATAACATAATTATAAACGACAAACACTTAAAATGTCTGTACCATTCTCATAATCGAAAACTACCCTAGAAACGAAAAATGATCAGAGAGAAAGAAAAAAAAGTCCTACGAATAAATCAAATTATAAAAACAGATGATAAATTTTGCTTGTTTTTCTAGAAATTAGTTATTAGTGAAAAAAAGTAAGCTAATGTAATTTGAAACTTTCATAATAAAAACTAGCGCGCTAGTCGGCCTAAACATAAATGGGCACGATTCGCGCGTCATTCATAGCAACTTTTCATAGATCGGCAAAGTGAGAGGAGGGAACTCCTGATGAGGTCCCCCTCAGTTTTAGGCCCATGAGTGAGTGGGCCAGGGGGTACTGCACAAAAGTAAAAGTGCAAAGTAAAAAGTGCAAAGTGAAAATGCATAAAGTAAGAAAAGTAAAAGTGCGCCAAAATGCACTAAAAACTGCAAAGTGCACACTTTGCACTTTTTACTTTGCATTTTTTACTTTGCACTTTTGGGAAAAAGTGAAGAGTCAAATTCGAGGGGAAGTCTCCCTGGGGGGAGACTTCCCCTCTAGCCGACTTATGTTAGAAAATTTTTTTATCTGAAAATTTACTTAGCTTGAGATAGTCTTCTGACATCCAATATTTATGGACCACCTCATATGTTCGACGGGATCCATGAGGTTATCGCCGCTCAATTTTGGGTCCATGAGTGAGTGGGTCAGGGGGGGGGGACTCCACCCTTGCTGACCTATGCTTCATATCGACTGCTCGGTCCCTAAGTTCGCATCGCTGTGGTAATAACTTCGTAGCCTAAGTAAGATGCAGACCGTTTTCGAACGCTATGCGATCGTGGGTTCCTACCAATTTCTAAAACTATAGCTCTTACGCACGCTTTGCGCGCTGATGTTACAGATGTCGACGTCGTAAACGCCGATGTTACAGACGCTGTTAAAAAACCGACATTATAGACGTCGGTGTTACAGGCGCTGACGACACCAACATCGACGATTACAATGCAAACGATACCCTTGTGAAGAATTTTTTTGAAAAATTGAATTTTTGACTCCCTTCGGGGGATACCTCCCCCAATATTTAGGTGCGCCCTTTAATTCAGGGGGTATTTTTATGCGAGAAATCGATTTCGTGCATCGAAAACTCTTGAAAATGCCTCCCAGGCCATGAAATATACGATTTTGTATTTTTTCAGTTATTTTCGGTAGAAATTTCCACTTGAAAATACGAAAATTGGATATTTTATGGTCTGGGAGGCGTTTTACAAGATCTTCGATTCGCGCAATCGATTACTCACATAAAAATACCCTTAATGAGTCATTTTAGAGAAAAAATTTTTTGAAAAAAATGACCAAATGGCGGTTTTAAACACCCTGTAACAAAATAATCTAGGAGATATATGTATACATGGAAAAAACCCTTCTCATGTATGATATAGGGTATATATGACGTCTATCAAAGCTATCCATAATTAAAACCAAAATTTATCAACAACAACTATAATTATCTTGATCTTCAACAAAAACTACCCTATTAGTGGAAAAAGTATTTTGGAGAAACCGAGGAATGAATAAGCCATAAAAACTCGAATTTTCATAAAATTTCTCCAAATCGTCTGAATTGTTGTACTCAGGGGTTTTACGACATAGGGACTCGAATCTGAAGGAATTTTTTTGATTTTGACCTGTGGAATTTGCCACCCACCTACCACTCGGAGGGGGGATAGACATCACAAAAATAGTGTAAATGGCACAAATCTGATCAACACTTTAGAGCATATGAGACGCCTAAAAGTACAAAGCTACCCATAATTATTAAAAATAAAAAAATATCATAACTACAAAATAAAATTGCAGTTATTAACGTGTATGTATGATAATCATCTTCGAAAACTACCCTATAAGCGAAGAAAGTATCAGCGAGAAACGTTTTGCCTATGAAGAAAACAAGTTATAAAAAAGTAATACAATTTGCTTGTTTCTAGAAAATTGAATTTTTTTATTACAGATTAAAGGTAAAATAATAAATTTGTAACAAATTATTATTTGGCGAAACAACTTTCTTTTTGGTCGATATTTCTCTAACAGGAACATAACGGCTCTAGCAAAATTGCAAACCCAAAAAAGTTACAACAGCACAAAATTTTCTTCGTTGTCTGGCTTTCTGTCGAACTTATCAAAGAGAAAGAACTTAGTGAAAAGACCCTTTTGCTGGTTTGGATTCAGCAAGCTTCTTTTCACTCAGTTTTTTCTCTTTGATAAGTCCGACAGAAAGCCAGACAACAAAGAAAATTTTGTGTTTCCAATTTTGCTAGAGCCCACGTAACCGGAACCAGGATCTAGTTTCTGGGGAGGGGTAGGGTTATCCAATTTTGAAACAATGTTCAAATTGGATAATTTTGGTATCAAAAAATCTTTTAACAGTGATGAGATATAGAATTGTCAATATTGAAAAAAAATGATAAAGAATTTAAGGTTGTGGGACGAAGTGTCTCAGTGGTGTAGTAGGTTATGTGTTTGGCTGTTGCCTAAAGATCGTGGGTTCGATACCCAGCTTCGTCAATTGGTTTTTGCCCAAAAATTGGTCTCAAATAGAGTTGTCAAAATTGAGACCAATTTTTGGGCAAGTTTCGACCACCGATGACAGAACTGGTACACTTATTCATTCGTGAAATCAGATTATATTGTCAATTTATCACAATCGTGGTTGATCACGTTGTATAGTGACTACCGAAATCGCATTTACATTATCACTTGGATGTATTCTTCTCTTAATCATCCTTATAAATGCATCCCTCATAGATTTGTTAATTATAAAATATACAATACCATTATCGCCTAAAATTTTAAGTTTCTAAACAATAAGCAGTAATTTTTTACCATGGGACATTTGCCAAAGAATATGTCCGATTACATAGCAAAAGTCTGGGACGTAAAAATTTTGAAAGTATAAATAAATTAGAGCAGCACCGAGGATTTCCATCGAGATCATAAATGATTGGATATTGACCTGAAATATATAGAAGTTTGGGAGCCACTACACAATAGAGGGCCTTTCTGGAAATGACTTCTCTAGGAGTAAAAACATGCGGGGAATTCAAATTTGACAATTTCGAAGCTAAAAAAAGCTTCCCTGATTCAGGGAAGAAGTATTGTGTTTGGGAGCGAAAAGTCACAAAAATGCGATTTAAAACGACCCCTTTTCGAGTAATAATGCGCGGGGAATCCGAATTTGAAATTCATAAAATTCCTCAGATTCAAGAAAATCTGTATATCGACGCGAAAATTCGTTTTTAGGCAAAAATCGCATTTTTGAGATTTTTCGCTTTAATATACAATACGCCTTTCCTGAATCAGGGAAGCGTTTTTTGTGCTTCGAAAATATAAATTTGGATTTCCCGCATGTGTTTACCGCTAGAGGGGTCATTTCCAGAGTCCCCTGTTGTGTAGTAGCTCCAAAGTTTGCCTAAAGTACTAAAGTTACTATGCGCTGGGAACTCGATACTATCTCCATTTTGAATCGGTTGTATTTTATAGCCCAGCTAATACAAATAATCAAGTAAAGAGATCCGATTGCTGCTGAAATAAAAAGATTATGGGCATAGTATTCATGATTGGCAAACTAAAATTTATAGTTATGGTCACTTTTTAGAGTATGTCAACGAACCGGAACACTAAATTCATCGCCCCAATGTGGATCATAAAAAACCGCCATGTAACGTGAATTATACATAAACGGGTACTGGAACATAACGGCATACAATCCATAGAGAAAACATAGGGCTAGCCAGATCCAAGTACGATTGCCATGAAACAAATACTTTGCTATATTTGGGGCTAGGATTTCACAGCATCTATTCAAAGCCAATAAAACTCCGATAAATGTTCCAGTCCACCAACCGACTAAAAATATATATATTTTAAAAATGTCTAATGCCACATTGTAATTTTTGTAAACTTTTTGGGGGATATTGAAAATGGAAAGAGGGAAAATTTTATAATCATAGGTCACTTACATAATGAAATAACACTAAAAAGATAAAACCTAATTGGTGCTGTACAAAAAACTCCGCCGGTAATCGTATCATAGCCATCCATGAAACAAATCTCGAGCAAAGTTATCGCATCGATAACACCCACAGTGAACATCATTTTATAACAGGGGATTTGAAAAAATTCCGATCGCAGCATGACAATAAGCATTGCTATATAAAAAATCTAAAAAGTAATTTGTGTCACTAAATTGTTGGCCCTATTTACTTCATAAACAACTCCAGACAAAATGAAGAAAATCCCTATAGGCACATTGGATTTGCCATACTTATACCATTCTTCTGGAGCTAGCATAGAGCAATTATATATCCGATCGTATTCTTCATGGTTAAAAAGGAGACGTTCCATAGTGTTTCAAATAATTTCTGTGCTTCTACAAGTTTATTATGTAGAATAAGGAAAGGGTATGGATGATAATTGGAAGAATATATGATACCTAAAAATACAAAGCTATCCACAATTATAATAGCAAACATAGCATAATTATAAATAACAACCATTATTATTAAAATACCTGTATCATGCTCACCTACGAAAACTACCCTACAAACGAAAATTGATTAGAGAGAAAGGTTTTCCTACGAATAAATCAAATTATAAAAACAGGTGATAAATTTTGATTCTTTCTAAAGAAATTAATATTAAAGGACCAGTCCAGTCAGTTACAACCATATGAAAATATGATATATTTGGAAAGATCATGAAAAATGGAGCATTTTTTGTTTTTACGGCATGTTCTGAATCGTTGTAGTTTTCGAGATAATTGCGTTTGCTTTCTTCCATCGTTTCGCGGTCATCCCGCTTATTGACAATTATAAATATCAGCCTAGGAGATATAAACTCTATAGGGCCCAGTGGGGGATAATTTGCTAAAGTACAAATTAAGTATCAATTCAATCATGCCTTCAGGGGTTAAATTCAAATCATACTCTCAGGGCGTAAACATTAAATTCTGCCCTCAGAGCAACTTTTTAATACCCTCAGCTCATTAAAGGACCAGGCCAGTCAGTTACAATCATATGAAAAAATGATATATTCGTAACGATCATGAAAAATGGAACATTTTTTGTTTTTACAGCATCATCTGAATCGTTGCCCCTATCGAGATAAATGCATTTGAAAATATGAATTTATGTACATGTTTTCGTTGTAATAACCAAACTTTTTTGAATTTTTTGCTTTAAAATCGTGAAAAAATAGCATCAATCGATAGAGAATTTTATGCTGCTAATTGAAGTTTGCGTAAAAAATTATTTCCTCCGATTAAAAATGCAAAATAAGTTTAAATTCAGGCAGGGTTTTTGTTTCAATATACAAAAATTTAATTTTAAATTTATTTTGCATTTAGCCACTTTTGATGTCTAATATCTCATTTTTTGTTAAATATCTCGACATTTGTTAATAACTTGGCACAGCCCATGAACTTTGAATAGTAACCTTGTTGACTGGCGTCATCGCAGCAGAAGCTTTTCCCCATATATAACCCTATTGGGGGTTTTTCTATGCGAGGAATCGAATGCCTGCATTGACGAACCCTGAATTTCCATCAAAAATGAAAAAATTAGCAGTGGAAAATCAATTCCTGGGGAGATATAGCCGTTAGAATTTGCACTGTCTTATGCATTTTATTGAACCATACAAAATTCTCATAAAAAAGCATTTTATTGATAATAAAGCTTATAACAAAGGCAACTTCTAACAGCTATATCTCCTCGGGAATCGATTTTCAGCAGCTAATTTTTTTCATTTTTGACGGAAAGTAGGGCATGCTCTACAAAATTATATAAATTTGTCAAAAAATTTTGACCATGAGTTTATACGTGTTCCTTGTAAATTTGTTTTGCTGAAATACTTATAAGAAAAATATTACGACAATTTTAAAGGGGGTCCAAAGTAGGGTCGAGTAGAAAATTTTAAAAAAACGTGACCCTTTAGGGGTAATTTTATGCGAGAAATCGATTCTGCGCATTCCCGAAGCATAAAAACACTTCCTTGCTCCTGATTCAGGGAATGGGGTGGGTATATTGAAGCGAAAATCAAACATTTTCGGATTTTTATGAGAAAACCGTCGATTCTTAGGTTTTTCTAGGCGGGGAATCGATTGCGCGCACTCTCGAACCGTGAAAGCGCTTCCTTGACCCTGATTCAGGGAATGGGGTGGGTGTATTGAAGCGAAAATCAAACATTTTCGGATTTTTATGAGAAAACCGTCGATTTTTAGGTTTTTCTAGGCGGGGAATCGATTGCGCGCACTCCCGAACCTTGAAAACTCTTCCTTGACCCTGATTCAGGGAAGGGATACTTATTTTAGTAAATAAAGTAAATAAATTGATTTAAATAAATAAATAAATTTATTTACGTAAATAAATTGATTTTCGCTTCAAAACACCAATTTCTTCCCTGAATCAGGGTCAAGGAAGCGCTTTCACGGTTTGGGAGTGCGTGCAATCGATTCCCCGCCTAGAAAAACCTAAGAATCGACGGTTTTCTAATAAAAATCTGAACATGTTTGATTTTAGCTTCAATACACCCACCTCATTTCCTGAATCAGGGTCAAGGAAGCGTTTTATGCTTTGGGAATGTGCGGAATCGATTTCTCGTATAAAACCCCTAAAGGGTCACTTACTAAAAAATTAAAAAAATTTTCTACTCGACCCTACTTTGGATCCCCCCCTTTAAAGCGTCAACAATATATAGCACATATACAATAAAAAATATGCCAAGAGAAAAATCGCATTTTTGAGATCTAATATCTTGACTAGAGACCGGAAACAGAGGCCTAGATTTTTTCGAGGGTTCTCATTTTTGACCCCATAAAAAATTTTTCAGAGAAAAATGATGTTCTACAAAATTGTTCCCCATAAAATTTTTTTAAATGACTACTGCAATCGATTTTTAACTTGTAGATAAAACACCTCGACCGAGGATCCTCGGGGTTTCCGGCTTATATATATTGATCATTGTTAATATCTTGACGCTGTCATTGAACTTTGAATAGTAACCTTGCTGACTGGCTTCATCGCAGTAGAAGTTCTACTCAATTGAGAAACACGATTGCCATCGCTTCGACACAAGATTTTCTTAAACATCTTTATAACCGCTTCTCTCAAACTCTTGTTGATTATAAAGTACACAATACCAGTATCACCTAAAATTAAAATTGATTCAAAACTACGCATTCATTTTTCTACCTTGAGCCATTTGCCAAAGAATATGCCCGATTAGGAAGCAAAAATCTGGGACGTACCAGTTCATGAAATAGATGTAAACCAACCCCGCGCCAAGGATTTCCGATGAGATCAAAAACGATTGGATATTGACCTGAAAGAGATAGTCATTTTTCATGAGCTGTTATAGAATGAATTACCAAACGTTGGGAGTGTGAAACTGCCGCAGCTTGATGCTCTTTGTATTTTAAAGCCCATCCAATACAAATGGTCAAGTAAAGCGATCCAATTGCTGCCGCGACAAAAAGATTATGGGCATAATATTCGGGATTGGTCATCTAAATTTTCAATTACCCTTTTCTACTCTGAACAAATGTAAAAGTTGCAATTTTCGTGCACCATAATCGCAAAGTGTTTTATACATGCTAACTCAAAGTCAAAAGTCTAAGTTCTCTTTATCATCATTACTCCCTTAATCTGTCTTATTCCGTCTTTAGTTCCATAAAACTTTTCTCTTCACTCGAATCGCATCAAAATCGATTCCAATCGACTCATCTCGGTAAAGTCGATCGAGTTTTTGCTATAATAAATCAATTTTGCTTTGATTCAGCATCAGTAAAAGGTTTTCAAGCTTCGGGAATGCGCGCAATCGATGCCTCGCATAAATTTATCCCCAGAAAATTATTTTCAGGCAGAAAATCTAAAAACTTTTGATTTTCACTTCAATACGCATTTTCAATTCAATACGATTCTCTGATTCAGGGTCAGTTTGGGGTAGGTCATCGGTCCCGGGGGATTGATGGCCTACCCCAAAAAAAGTTGGTGACTAAAAAAAGGTTGCCAAGCTCAGGGGGAGAGAGTCATAAAAACAACAATTTTGGAGCAGGTCTGTGCAACTGTGGTCATAAGTCAACAAAAAAATATTATGGTAATCACTGCTGACTTATCTTTAAAAAAATTACCGGAACACTAAATTCATCGCCCCAATGTGGATCATAAAAAACCGCCATGTAACGTGACTGATACATAAACGGGTATTGGAACAAAAGGGCATACAATCCATAGAGAAAACATAGGCCTAGCCAGATCCAAGTACGATTGCCATGAAACAAAAACTTTGCTACATTTGGAGCTAGGATTTCAAAGCATCTATTCAAAGCCAGTAGGATCCCGATAAATGTTCCACACCACCAACCGACTAAAAATATGCATATTTTAAAAATGTCCCTGTTAACGCCACATTGTCATTTTTTGTCAACTTTTTGGGGATATTGAAAATTAAGGTGAAAAGAGGGGAAATTTTATCATCGTAGGTCACTTACATAATGAAATAACACTAAAAATATAAAACCTAATTGGTGCTGTACAAAAAACTGCCCCCATAATCGTATTATAACCATCCATGAAACAAATCTCGAGCAAAGTTATCACATCAATAACCCCCATCGTGAACATCATTTTATAACTAGGGATTTGAAAAAATTCCGGTTGCAGCATAACAATAAGTATTGGGATATAAAAAGTCTAAAAAGTAATTTTTGTCACTAAATTTTTGGCCCTATTTACTTCATAAACAACTCCAGACAAAATGAAGAAAATCCCTATAGGCACATTGGATTTGCCATACTTATACCATTCTTCTGGAGCTAGCATAGAGCAATTATATATCCGATCGTATTCTTCATGGTTAAAAAGGAGACGTTCCATAGTGTTTCAAATAATTTCTGTGCTTCTACAAGTTTGTCAAGGAGATTAAAGAACCAGTCCAGTAAGCTACAATCATATGAGAAAATGATAAATTTGGAAAGATCATGAAAAATGGAGCATTTTTTGTTTTTACGGCATGCTCTGAATCATTGTAATTTTCGAGATAATTGCGTTTGAAATTTTGAATTTGTAAAAAAATTTTTATCTCATTTCGCCCGCATCCCAGGAGCCTGCGGCCCGCGGAATGCGGGCGAAATGGGTCTCGCCTGCAAAATTTGCGGGCGAAAAGCCATTTTGGCATGCGGGTTGCGGGCGAAAACCCATTTTGGCCTGCGGGTTGCGGGCGAAATTCGGGGTGGGGTTTGTACACATGTGCCGCCCCTTTCCTTGTAAGTATAGGATATAGCTATGATGTAACGACCTTGGGTCATGAAGGCTATACTTATAGTATTCAAACAACTCTGATAATTTAGCTCGGCCAAAGATGATTTGCTAACTGACACGAACAAAAAAAAATATAAAGGCAACTAAAGATTAAGAGACACTTTCTTGAAAAGTCGTAGTTCAGGCGACAAATGTTTAACTGTTCAATTGGGCTTCAAGCTAAATTTATTTAGTAGACTTAACACATGAGAAAGTTTTTAAGCGTCATTTAGAATCAATCTGAGGACCTTAAAAAATTCAAAACCTGGTCTGAAGCTCAAAAACCCGATTTTACGTGAATTTTTTGAATTTTCTAGCCTGTCTAAAACACCCTAGATAATTTTTTCGACCAAAATTTCTCCCTGATCGATGTATTTCAACACATAGAACATTTCTAGCATAGTTTCGAAAAATCGGAGAAACAAAATTTTTTCCATCTTCGACTCCCGCGGAGTCGAAATTTTTTTCATATAAAATTCGTATAGAAATGTCCGTTGTGAAAAGTCCTAGAGCCGTGTAAAAATGGCTCAAAAATCGAAGTTTCTCGGATTTTTTCGAAACCACGCTAAAAATGTTCTCAGTGTTGAAATACATCTGCCAAAATCGAATTTTGATCGGAAAAAATTATCTAGGGCGTTTTATACAGGTTAGACAATTCAAAAAATCAGCGTAAAATCGGGTTTTTGAGCTCCGGACAAGGTTTTGAATTTTTTAGGGTCCTCAGATTGACTCGAAATTACGTTTAAAAATTTTCCCATGTGTTAATTTACTAAATAAATTGAATTGAAGTCCAATCAAACCGTTTAAGGCAACCATTGAACGCTCAAACAAGTGTCTCTTAATAATAAGAAAATGTTTAAAAGCACAACCGCTCGCTACATTGTTCTCCACATAAAGTGAAGAAGTCCAGCAAAGCTATAAGGTGGCAAATGGCTTATGGTAAAAAAGGCTGTTCATTTTTTTGAATAACATGTAATTTCAGGTGACGCTGGTGTCATGTACCTTATAATCAACAAGACTATGAGAAAAGCGGTTATAAGTAGTGTTGTGCAGTTGTAAATTTACGAATGTCAACTTACGTCAATTTACGTAAAATATGTAAATTAGATGTAAGTTTATATAAGTTTTTGCTCTTTGATAAGTTTGACAGCAAGTAAGACAAAAATAAATTATTAAACTTTTTTTAGCTTTATTAAACTTTTTTTAGCTCAAAAATAAATATTTCAAATCCCACTAACATGAACTTTAAGCTCGTGTTTGGAAATAGTAGAGCTTGGATTAACCACGCTGAGAACGTGGAAATATAGGAAATTTTTAAATTAGGCAAAAGTTTTCGGACCCAAATCGGGACTCGAACTCGGACCTCCTGGCTATCGTCCAAGTGCAGTACCATTGTGCTACCGAGACCTAAAACTGAGGCCTGTTAATCGGTGAATCCGTCTTGTACCGTTAAGAGGTCGGATGGCACACAGGTGATAATCACAGTGTGAGTAGTGGAAAATGTTAAAAGGACAACCGCTCGCTACATTGTTCTCCCCATGAAGTGAAGAAGCCCAGCAAAGCTGGACTTTAAATAGCTACTCTATATGTGACATATATGACACCTCGGACAGGACGTGTGATATATGTGGCAGGCGATGCTATTTCATATGATTCATCTGACATATGTCCCATGACTGATCTCACGTGCGTCACTTTTGTCCGAGGGAAATTTACTTGTGGCATCGTCGTCACAACACTAACTCAAATAAATAAAAAATATGTTTTCATTTATTAGAATATTACATGTTTTTAAGCTTTATAAAGTGGCAAATGGCTCATGGTAAAAAAGGCTGTTTATTTTGTTGAATAACATGTAATTTCAGGTGACACTAGTGTCATGTTCTTTCTAATCAACAAGACTATGAGAAAAACGGTTATAAGGATGTTCTTTTGCGATGGATATTTATAAATTGCAAAATAGTGTTTCTAATTAAAATAGTGTTTCTAAATTGGGTAAAGGTTCTGTGCGTACATGCACAAGGTCTTAGGAGTGGTTGCTCCGATGCACTATGATTCTGCGCGCTCACCCAAAATCTATCTTATACAAAAATGTTAAGTGCAATTTTATTGACATTTGTGTTAAGTCAAATTATAAAGCAAAACAATCGTCATGAAGCATGTTAAAAAGATTCATAACGCATCCAAACGGCATAGAGCATATGTAAAGATTCATAGTGCATCAAGTGGGCTTCATTCGCCTGATGAGCTATGAATTTTTAAATTTCCGGTCGATGCGCGATACATGGCTTAGGAGTCTTCCTCCCCTTGTGCATATATGGTTGTGTGACACCAGTTGCCATCAAGGTTACTATGCAAAATTCAAGGTGTCATTTTGAAGCTCAGATTCTGAGCTTCAAAATGACACCAAAACCAAGTCAAACGGATTTATCTATCAAAAGTTATGATAAAAACTCTGCTAGGAATGATCTTCCGCTGCTGCAAAGTTGACTCCCCCTTTAACGTGACTCCAAAGGCCTTCACTTCCAATCTTTATCGGATTTTTATACCAAATGAACAGTAAATAATAATATAGAACATGAATATTTATTTTATCTTCTTTGGCTATTTAAACATCGACAGCGATTTAGGACGTCCACATATTGAGTAATCGAACGGTAGTCACGAAACCCGGTTACAATAGCGAGATTTTTATGGTCTTTCAACGATTTTCGCGCAGCACAACTGAATTAACTGCAGTATAAATTCTGGCGTATTCTTTGATAAGCGTGTACCATATCTCTTCTTGTTTTCCATCTTGAACTTCTGCCGCGCAGATTCGATGTGGTTAGTAGTGCATATATGGGGAACACCATCCACGGATAGAAGATCTTCGTAACGTGTTGCACCTTTGACGTGAAGTAGAAGAAGTCTTAGATGGTATAGACCTGGCTGTGCTGGACTGCGGTTGTACATTCGTCCAATCATACGGGTTCTTCGCTTTCGTGGTTTCCATTCACTGGTCTTGCTGTGCCATGTATAATGCTCAGGAATCTGCC
>JAQGBS010002434.1:0-13179 GCA_034698545.1 Acrobeloides obliquus | reverse complement strand
TATTGAACAAAATTGAAGACATGATTGAAAGATCCATGGAAATACCTCCAGAATATGAAACAGTTAAACTATTAACTCCTTCTAACGGTAAATTGTTTTTGTTGAGGTGAATGTTATTTCTGTTTTAGAGAAAATTAGCAAATCATCACTAGCTTTGGAAGAGAATATTGTCGTTTCAAATAACGAACCTAATTTCTCACAAACATTCCCACAAAAATTGAATGCTTGCAAGTGGCTAATAAGAAAACCTAGTAGAAAAAGCAAACATGAAGAATTAAAACTACGACAACATAAGACACTGTCTCTGTAAGAATCACCCATTGGTCGCAAGCCAAGGGTCAGGGAATTTTTTGTCTCCAATAAAATTGATAGAATATTGATCCCTGATTATAGAATCGAGAGAAAAAAAATCTGAAACATCAATCCTATAGAACTGTGGACCATGTAGGGGATGGGAGATTCAAAAAATCAATTTTTCAGAATTGACTCCGATTTGGATAAAACCGATGCCAATCGATTCCCCGACTCCGATTTGAACATAAAAGTGCCAAAAACGACGATCAGCGACCTCAAGAAGGCATTTTTATGCTCGAAAAACCGAAAAATTGATTTTTTGACTTCCCCATCCCCTACGGGTCCACAGCTTGATAGGGATGATGTTTCAGATTTTTTCTCTCGATTCCGTGATCAGGGACCAACATTCTATCGATTTTATTGGAGACAAAAAAAATTTCCTGACCCTTGGCCCGCCAACTCGGTAATCTTTACAGAGACCGTGTCTTAATGGACCAGTCAAATTTTGAAAGCTTATTTTATTGTACTTTTACTTCATTTGATTCTCATGAGAGGGCGTACTGTAGTTGATTTTTGAAAAAATATAACCTTTCTAGACGAATAATGACTTTTTTGCCAATAATATCATTTTTGGCAAAAAAATTAACAAAAAGGCATTTTTGAAAAAAAATCGCATTTTGGAAAAAGTGTTTGATATTTTTGGTGAACAAAATGTCATTTTTATTGAAAAATAAAAATTTTAAAAATCGGAAAACATATTGGTCTTAAAAATCGGAAAACATACAGGTGGCTCCTGAAAAACGATGCGATCCCCCTTGATACGCCACTAATTCACTTCATGGGGTTCACTTTTGCGAGGTTTAATTTAGGGATTTTTGTGCAAAAATTCAAAAGTTTGTATATTATTAGGTTGGCTAAAAAGTAACTGGAACTAAACTTTAATCGAGCATATCTCAGTGTGGGAAAAATTGTATCACATGAAACTTGGGGATCTACCGTTTGTTGACGTGGCAAAATTTTAAAAATGTTTTCGAACCTACCTGACTCTGAAATTCGCATATTTGAGGCAATACATTAATAGGCTTCTTATGCAAATTTTAGCACCAAAATAATAATAAATCAATTTTTTTAGATCCGGAAAATTTTTTTTAAATTGGGGAACATGATTAAAAATGTGTGTCAACTTGATAATTCGATTTTGCACGCATTTTGATAAATCCAACCTGAAAAATTCAAAAAAATTTTTTTCTCATAAAATCAATGGGAATTGATGTAAAAATGTATTCTACAAAATTTTAGGATCAATTCCGGTAAAATCGGAGGATTATCATTTCTGATGATTTTTGGGGTCAACAAATCATCAAAAATGATATACCTCCAATTTTGCCGGAATTTATCCTAAAATTTGTAGAATACATTTTTACATCGGTTCCCGTTGATTTTAGGTGAAAAAATTTTCTTGGATTTTCCAGGTTGGATTTATCAAAATGCGTGCAAAATCGAATTATCAAGTTGACACACTTTTAAGTCATGTTCTGGGATCCAGGCTAAAAACTATTGAGCTCATCGTGTTCAAAGCCTCAAAAAACTCCTATGCACGATCATACCACAAATAAAACGGGCTTTCTCGTGGAGAAAATGAATTTTATTATTTTGTGCTAAAATTTGTATAAGAAACCTATTATTTTTGTCTCAAATATGCGAATTTCGGAGTCAATTCGGTTCGAAGAAAATTTCGCCATATCGAAAGACGGCAGATCCCCAAGTTTTATATGATACAACTTTTCACACATTGAGAGATGTTCGATTGAAGTTGAGTTCCTCGAAAATCCCAGTTACTTTTTGGCCAATTGGCCAATTAATACAATGAAAACGTTCATTCAACAAGTGTTAAATTTAAACGATAATATCTTAAATCTGTTAGGGATTCATAATTTACTGTAAAAAATGCTTCAAATTTTATGAATTTTCAAATGAATTAAAATTTTCAATGGGGTTTCTAAATGGATTGGTTTTTTAATCCTTTTTGTACAAATATTGTTTACTTAATACAAATCAATAAACTACAATGATATATATATATGTTTTGTACCAACTATATATGTTTTGCAAATTTATGAAAAAGAATTACCATGCATCCTAGATGAATATAGCAACTTTAAAAATTCATATCTCCAAAACATAAATTCGATTTTGATGGCCCACCACTCGTTGGATAGAGGGGATCTTGAGTTTTTTAGCAAGAAATTTTATTGAAAAGATGTTAAATTCGAGTTTTTAGAGCAAAAACACTAAAAACATAAATCTCTTCCGGAAAAGAAAACTATCCCAAAATTAGTTCCTTTGAGTTTCTACCACTATTTTTTCTACAGCATGTGTCCAAATTGGCTAATTTTTTTGTACTTAGGTGCTTTTGGCCACGGAGAACGAAATGAAAAAATTTTTATAAAGTACCCTTTTGGATGGAGCATTTACAGAAAAACGGAACATTTTTATTCTATCAAAAATGACTTCAAATTAGCTGATTTTTATATCAGAGAGTTTTGTGGCATGAAGAGCACGATTTTGAAAGAATTTTTTGGTTTTGATTTATGTGAGTTACCCTAATCGTATTTTGATCCAACTATGAATTTTTATTTTTATGCAATTTTCAAAAAGTCGTCAAAAATCGAGTTTACATCCATTTCAGGTGCCCGATGGCTCATATGATAGCCATCTGCATGGAATATTTTTAAGAAAAGAATTTATTGAAAGCGAGTTTAAATTCGAATTTTTAGAGCAAAAGCACTAAAAAATTAGCCCTTTTTAGTATTTGTGTACTAAAAACTCGAATTTAAAATCTTTTTCAATAAATTTTTTCCAAATAAACTCCCAGATCTTCTCTATTCAACGTGTAGTCGACTATCAAAACTGGATTTATGGTTTTGGAGATATGAATTTTTAAAACTTGCTATATTCATCTAGGGCGCATGGTATAATAAATTTATTCATTCGAATGAAAGTTGTTGAACGGAAGAAGTCTTATAATAAACTATGCTTTTCGATCATTAGTTGCTCTGGCGAATCCACTGAAACATCAGTAGAATTACAACTTAACGTACGAAGTGTCGTACTTGTTGTATTTCTTTCTTTTCTAGAAGAGGAATGTCTAAAGATCTGTACGAATTTATACAAAAATAAAAATAATTGTACATACTTGCTTGTTGTAGAAGTTGACAATCTCATCTTCATTACTAAACGATGACGGAAACTTGCACTGCTTAGGCAAAATAGTATAAAATTCAATGATTTGCCGAGGATGACCATAAATGTAGTTAAGGCTCTCTAAAATTTAAAAGAAATATGATGGTCAAAATTCATTGTAGCTTACAATTTCTTCGGATTTCGGTACTCCTATTTTAACATAGCCTAATGTTAACTCAACTATTGCTGAAGGTGCCTAAATTTTATATTGTTTATTATTAATTTTGCAATAGATAAATTTTAGAAAGTCCGTTGTTTATGGATCTTCCCTACTCTTTCTCTTATATAAAGGGGTTTATGACCTCCGCATGTGGAGGATCAAAGGGGGATCAAGGGGGCATGCCTTCTAATAAAACAGAAAAACCTCTTAAGAAAAGTGATCATCATGACCAACATTCGATAGAAAAATGAGGCTTTTACCTAGTTGCTTCCAAATGAAATATTAGAACCGCAACTGCCCCCACCCAGAGAAAAACTTTACATTTTTTCGGGTTTATGATATGGAAAAGGTTCCACAATCCCCCTTTCACTATTACGACATTCATTTTAAGTGTCGTTTTATATTTGGTTATGGAGTCTTTATTATACATGTGAGAAATTCCTTACTTGAGTAATAATAAAACTCGTAACAATGGAACAAACAGTAATGCCAACTTTGTGTTCTACACTTATTGATCCGGAAGGACCTTTTCTTGGATCAAGTTTTGTAGAAATTTTAAGAAAATTTCTTCTAAAAGGATTTTCTTTTGTTTAGTTAAATCAATCATACGATGGGGTTTTCGGGGATCGAGATTTGGGGGGGGGGGTTCGGGATTGACGGAACGAAGTCAGGTTTTGGATAAACTTCTCAGGAAAGGATGCCGAGGGGATCAATACTAGTTTGAAATCAATATTGAAGACAAACCTTTCTCTAAGAGTCCATATTAATAGAAAATTGGTAATTGTCACAACGCATATTGGCAAAAATATGACTAATATAACATTTATAACTGAACTTATTTTGACATACTCTATTAGCCATTTTGGATTTGGGTTATAGCCTTTACGTTTTATGCTAAAAAATTGATTTTTATTTTAAGTTTTTTAATAAAAATTTTTTATCACAACTTCCAAATAGAAGGGTGTGCTAAGGAATGAGGTGAAAATAATTGTGTCCTTTGCATTTAGTTGACACTCATCAGTGATCGTACGAACCGAAAAAATCCTTTCGTTCCGGTACCACCCAAATTTTTTTTGCGTTTCTTGTCCCGATTCCATCCTGGAATTGGAACCGCCGAAATCCAAAAAATGAAACTTTTCCTAATGGTTCCTTTTTGAGTTTTATCACTTGCTTACTAAAGTTCATCATCCCCAATAAAAGTGCACAATGCATGAGGTTGTGTTCCATTACAAAAATTTCTTATAAAACAATCATATGAGAAGTGGCTGTAAAATGTCAATAATCCTGTTAATACAATATTGGCTGGTATTATTATCCTCCCACTAAATAATCGATATTTTCTGGCCTTTAGAGGATAGCGAATGACGACTAATCTTTCCCAACAGACTATTAAAATGAACCTAAACAGTTTTTTGTATCTCTAAGCAAAATAAATTAAAAGATCATTAAAAACATACCAAATAGCAGCAGCTGATGCCCAATTGCTTATGGCTATCATACGCATTTTTAACTTGATATAAAATAGGCGGAAATAATAATTGAGGTAGAAAATTCGGAAATGTGCTAAGGAATGAGGTGTAAATAATAGTAAAAATAGCATATCACAAACAGCTAGACTAGCCAAAATAATATTTGACCTAAATTTTTTTGTTTAAAAATGAATTTTTTGGAAAAAATTTATAGGTACAAGTGGACTGCTATGCTCATTTTTGTAAAAATGTAAATTTTTGGGCGAAAAATGGCTAAACAATGGCTTTAAAAAAAATAATCACATTTTCGACAACACTATGTTGTCGAAATTTTTTTTAAATTGAAAATTTTTTTTTGAGGGAGTACTCCAATAAAAGTGATGTTGATCGTCTTTTTTCAGCTTCCCCTACAACTTTTGTTTTAGCGTCGAGGGTTTAAATCAAGCGTTGCCGAGATCGTTCGGACACACAGACAGACATTACACGTTTAATATAGTAGGATTGCGAAAATATCATGGTCCCCAACGGTGAAAAAATTAAAATTTTTCCTGGACGAAAGAAGATCTTTCCCATCCCATTGCTAGCTACTATCTACAATCTGCCTTCAAAAATCTCAACGTTAAAAAAATATTCTACTTTTTGCAGCTGGAGAGGGAGCTACACATTAAATATACCTATTGGTCATTCCTGGAGCAGTAAGTACTGATAAATTGATGAGATTCCCAATAAACCCGAATATGATAATAATCAACGAGAGGTATCCAATAAGAACATGTTCGACTGTATTTACGGAAAATTGTAAATATTTTTCATTCAAACAAATTGAGCTGTCGTTATCCATTGAAGCCTAAATATTCTTTAAAATATTTGAGATCAAAAATATTAGATTTGAATCTGAATTCAAAAAAATTTTGATCCATTTTCTACATTAGAAAATTTTTGCTTAAATCATGAGTCCGAAAAATTTCATAAAGTTTACCTGGGAACAAAATCATGGTTAAATGGTTAGTACTTCATGACTGCGCTTTAAGATCGCAAGTTCAAATCCCGTCCAGGACTTAAAGTTTTACAATTTTCATGATTTTTTTCATATGCATTTGGCTGTAGATCATTTTCTTGTAATTACTTTTTCATATATAGTAGTGAACGAGAGTTGATTAAAATCAACTCTCGACTTTCAAATTGTTCGATTCAACTTTTTATTGACCTTAAAATGGGTCAGTTTGGCTTTCGAAAAAGGATCGATTTCGACTCTCGTTTACTAATATATAGTCGTTTTGATATGTATAGCGCTGGCTCAACTCCGCCAGCGACTATAAGTGTTTGAACCAGCTCCATACATATCAAAATGACTATATATGAAAAAACAATAACAGGAAAATAATCTCTAAAAAATAGGCATATGCAACAAATTACATGGAAATCGGAAAAATTTTAAACTCTGTTCAGGATCCGAACTTCAACCTTCCAAGTGCAGTCATGGAGTCCTAACCATTTTACCATGATGGTTTGTTTCAGGTAAATTTTATGTGATTTTCCAGACCCGTGAAATCAGAGAATGATTTTAAATAATTAAACAATTCTAAAATAGTTTATGTCATTTTTAGCTAAAAAAATTCAGCAATTTAGGGAAATCTAATAAGAAAGATCGCTCTTCAACCTATTAGATGAAAGAACGACACCCTAGCCTTTTGCTATTGAGTTGCACTTGTTTAATTTTGGAAAACGGGCTATCTGCAAAATTAGACATTCAAATAGGCATAATAAATTTCACAAATCAAATTCTTAAGTTGTTTTGGGATACACGAATGCATTAATGTTGACCCAAATGTGCCAACATATATTTAAGAGGCAATGTCTCGAAATATCGAAGATGGGTCTTAAGGGGGTGATACTACGCCAAAAAGTGTTGCTGCTAAGTTGAAATCTAGTTTATTTTTAAGTACCTATTGAGCAATTAACGAAAACATATAAATTAGATCCCGCGCTTTTAAACTTTTGGAGAAATTGAGATGTCATTTTTCGCCGAAACCTACCTTCGGACCCTTTCATTGTTTTTATCATAACTTTTTTTCTACAAATGCGTTTTTCACAATTTAAAGTACGTTTTTATTGCCTATCGTCCCCCTTTCCAACGACACCTCGATCATGACCCTAGTATTTATAGTTTTTGAGAAAAGTTACTTTCTCAAAAATCGCCAACTTCGAACGCGATTATCTCGACAACGATAACGATTCAGAATTTACTGTAAAAACAAAAAATGCCCCATTTTTCATGAATTTTCCGAATATATATAAATTATGGCAAATTTCGCTAAAGAATTTTCAATTTTTTACTTCCTACTTTGTTCTCGATTTTTACATTTTTGGATGCGCGACTAAGAAAAGGGACTTAGCCATGGATATCGGTCAGAAATTCTAGTTTATTTTTATGTGTGTCTCGATACCTCCCTCTGATGGAAAATTTTGAGCTAGAGTCCAAAAAGTGAATTTTTGAGGGGGTCAAAAAGCGTTATTAATAGAAAGAAAGTAACTTTCCTCAAAAACTAAATGCTAGGGTCATGATTGAGGTGTCGTTGGAAAGGAGGACGATAGGCAATAAAAACGTACTTTAAATTGTGAAAAACGCATTTGTAGAAAAAAAGTTATGATAAAAACAATGAAAGGGTCCGAAGGTAGGTTTCGGCGAAAAATGACACCATTTTTACACCATAGGGAGTAAACCTCATTTTGATGGAGAAAAATATAAAAAAGTGAGGTGATTGCGGACAAATCAAAAAGGAATTGTCCCCGCAGGAATCGAATCGCTATCTTGGTGGCAAAAATCCATGGCTTTGCCAATGCGCTAAAGAGGACATATGGTTCTAGTGTCTTTAATTTTGTCATGATTTGTCGAATTTTAATTGTCCCCAGTCACCTCACTTTTTTGCAATTTTTCTTCATGAAAATGAGATCTACGCCCTATGGTGGGAAAATAACAAATGATCAGTGAACGCAGTTCTACATGATAGGCTTATTTACAGAAAATCGATTTTTCTGTTGCACTGGTCCTTTAAACAGCCAAATAAATAAATCACACGAATATAAATCATAAATACAAAAATCGATGTCTGTGTCCGTCCGTGTGTGTGACTGTAGCCGCGAGATCTCAGGAACGGTAAATCGGATTGACATGCGGTCTTTTTTAAAAGTTAGTAGGTATGGTGTAGGCGTGCAGAAACAAAAAACATCGGGAAAAATTTTCCCTAAAAATGCAAAAATATGCAAATTTCAAAAATGGTTTCAAATCGGTAAAATATCAACTGGCAAAATTTCATGAAAATTTTTTGAAATTTTCATGAAATCTTTGCCAGTTGAATCCTTTGCCAGATGAATTCTTTGCCAGCTGATATGTAGTCCTGTAGAGTTAGCGTCTGTGAGGTGCGACGTTGAAATTTGTAAAATTTGCATAATATTGGTGAGCGAATCGTGCGCCAGACTAGTTTATCAATAAAAGTGAAAAAAATGGAATGATGATTTTTAAAAGACATTATTCTAAAACCTGTCAAACACATCATCATCTATTGGGTTGTCCGATAAGTATTTGCCGCTCAAAAAATGCTCTAATTTCATCATTTTTCATCCGTTTTCGATGGAATTTTTTTCAGTATTGGATAAGAGTGTATACTGAATACAATTCAATCGGTTTTTTTGAGAATAGATAAAGTTTTCGTGTCAATATACAGACTTTTTCAAAAAATGGGGATTTTTCAATGTTGCAATTCATTTCAAAATGTTGATATTTAATTATAGAAGTCGATTTTTGACGAAATTTTCGACTGTATTAGGGTTTTTCTCGTCGGGGAATCGATTGCGCGAATTGATGAGGCATGAATATGCTTGTTTGATCCAGATTCAAGGAATACAAAGTTTTTGAGCCATTTTCGGGAAGCGAGGCCGAGCCCTTGAGCGCCAAAGGCGCTCGGTCTCCCGGTTCTACACTCTTATTCAAAACTGAAAAAATTTATAGAAAACGGATGAAAAATGATGAAATTAAATTTTGAGCGGAAAATATTTATAGATAACCCAATAGAAATTGTTATACAAAAAGTGCCGTTCAAAACTTAAGTAGCTCTCATCACTAAAGTTTTTTAAAAACGCGCATATGAAAAGATTTACTTTGGAAAAATAAATATCTTATTACACAGCTCAAGTTTTCTCACAAATTTTTCACTGCTTAAGTTTTAAGACTTCGTTTAGTATTAGTAAATAAACTCATTAGGATAAAAGTAAAACAACTCACTAGGCTAGAACAAATCTAGTTAAGGAAATACAGGGTGAGTCAGTGAAATTGCCCGATTCTAAAAATTGAGCTTATATTTTGGTCATATAAATATAGTTCCATTCTGTATTGACGGCCAAATGAGGCCTAGTTCCCCATCCCCAAATTCAATTTTTCTCACAAGCATTGGGGGTCATTAGTGATGCGTCGAAACTGTGGTTTCGAATTTCGACCCTAATATTTCGATTTTGATTTCGGTTTCGAGGTTTCGGGTTTCAAAAAATCGAAACCAAATTTTCGATAACCACCCGGTTTAGGATAGGAACTTGCCCAAAATCACCCAATATTTATGTCATAAGATCTTATTTCGAAACCCACGACCTTTCGATAAAATGTTCTAGTGCTCAGTGGTAGTTTCTAGAATTTCATTTGGAGGTGGGGCCTCATTTTTCTATTGAATTTTTATTAAAGTGTCATTTTAAGAAATTTTTGCTTTGGGGATGGGGGGGGGGCATACTCTCCTCCCTTCCCTCTGTATCCACCACAGATAGCGCCTATCCGAGATATCAGTTTGGTTGTTCCCCAGGGAACTTTTATGCAATTTTCGGGGCTCGTGAAGAATTTAAGCTCGATTTTTTGCTATTTTTTGAATCGAATAATTTAACTGACTCACCCTGTATGTCTACGTAAGTAAAAGAATGTAAGTCTATAGGTAGTGGTATGGGAATCGAGTTAATTATTTATAAAGTTCCGTTGAGGCATGTTAAGAAAATCTGAAACTTATGCTTAAGTTTACTCAAATATTCTCTTTATGTAATAAGAAATTAGCACTTCTATAATCATCAAAAACCGCTATAATTATATATCGAAAATACGCAAGGATTAAAAAATTCTAAAGGGTGGGGGACTCTTATGATAAGGGATTCTTATGATAAGGGAAAAGAAACCCAATTAATAGCGCTTGAATTAATAACACATGATGATAAACAAAATAATGGGCACTAGGCATCTTTAAGTCGCTCAGGAGTAAAAATATTAAATTAGAAGAAGAGTGAGTTAGCTTAAAAACAAGGAACTTATTTTTCTGGCTGTTAATTATATATAACGAGAGCGGAAAAAATTTTAAAGAAGAAGATGAAAATTATGAGGGATCGAATTAGAGGATCTGTTAAAATATATTTTTTATTTTTTTAAAATTTAATAGTGTTCAAAAATTTTGTCAACTTTTTTATACAAATTTTCTCAGTCTTATCTCAGACTCGAGTACCGCTTTTTTGATGCGGTTTTTTGTCAAGGCAGGTAGTGGCAAAAACCAGCGGGAGGGGGCTTTGCAGCAACACTTCTGAAAAAAATTTTTTTTAATTTTTGCAAAAATGACTTATCTAGGGGTAATTTTATGCGAAAAATTGATTGCGCGCATCATTGAAGCTTGAAAATGCTTCTTTGACCCTGATTCAGGGAAATAAGAGTGTATATTGAAGCGAAAATATAAAAATTTTACTCTTATTTCCCTGAATCAGGGTCAAATAAGCATTTTCACGCTTCAAGGATGCGCGCAATCGATTCTTCGCATAAAATTATACCTAGAGAAGTCATTTTTGCACAAATTCAAAAATTTTTTTCGGAATTGCTGCAAAGTTTACCCCTCCCTTTAAAAGTTAGTAGGTAGGGGGTAGGTGTGCAAGAAACAAAAATTGGAGTACCCCTTCAAAAAAATTAAGGGGCTGCCCTTAAAATTGAAAAATATGCGGATTTCAAAAATTACCCTCCGAACGGTCTATATGAGAGGCTTATTGTAGTATGGCGTGCGAAGCGCGCTAGTTCACTTCAAATTCTTGATCTTTTAAATTCTTGAGTTCACTTCAAATTCTCGCTAATTTTTGACATAAAAACGCATTTATCTCGAAGTTTAATTGCATGGTGAGTGAAATTTCTGCTCGATTTATTCATGCTAGACTATAATCTTAAACACATAAGCGGAATTTTTCAATTCAAGCGTCAAGTTCGGAACCCTTACTTGTTAAGATATGAAATTCATGCCCTGAGGCACTCACTACTAGCATTGGTTACTCAACCCAATTTAGGCTTAGATGCGCCTAGTGCGCTAGTTCACTTTAAATTCTTGATCTTATAGCTAGAAAATTTTAGTAATACCGTTTTAGATCAGTCAAAAAATTCGGAGAATAGGCTGAGAAATTTCGGATGAAAAAAGTGCCAAAATTTTGAACATTCTGTATAAATTTGAACAAAGCTTTATGGGGAATCAGAGTGCGTTAAGAAAGATAATCAAATAACAAATTGAAGTCATTCCACATCATCTTTTTTACGCCTCACTAACAAATTTAAATAGAAACAAAATTATACCTTAGGGTTTCAGACTTCTATGATAATTGGAATATTAACTAAAGCAATTATTCTTTTAAAATTGCTAAGAAACGCGAAGACCGTTAAATGGCATTTTAGAAAATAAAAATTGACTTAATTCTATGAAAAGGTCTTTCCAAACGTTTCCCTTAAGTACATTTTTTCCCCATTAAACTCACGTAAAAATTTTTTCAATCGATTGACTAAAAAGACAAACATCCGAAAATAATAAGAACTCTATTGCAAATTTGTTACAAACACCCATGAACAATGTGTTTATTTGAATAAATGAAGAGGCGTTATAATCATAGTCCGTCTCAGCCCCCAACTATAAACAAGCTGGACCCAAAATTCAAAGTCTGAAGTTAGCATCACACGTGGGCTGCGGGGTGTTGTGACGACAGGGCAGGATCGGAGGGTTGTGCCGGGGGGGGGGGGTGATTTTATTATTTTGGTCTGTCGTTACGACAGACCAGAATTGTGGGGTTATGCTGGGGGCCAAGAGGGTTGTGCTTAAAAAAAATTACGACAGACCACGTGTGGTTAGCATCCCGTTCGATCTGGCAAGTCAAGCAACGTTGGGCCAATGTTAATATCGTAGGTTCAACCCCCATTTGTTTCTTCCTTGTGTGCAAATTTGTTAAAAATTTTTGCATATGGGTATTTTTATGTGAGAAACACGTTGTAAAGTTATTTTTTCAAAAACCTTATGAAAACATGATTTTTTAAACTTTTTTGAATAACACTTAATTTCGTAAAAAAAAGTTGTCAACAATAGCGTTTTCATAAGTTTTTTTTGAAAAAATAACTTTACCAACGTGATCCATTCATAAAAATACATATATGCAAAATTTTTTTATCGAATTCGGATACAAGGGAGCGGATGAGGATCGAACTTAGTCCATTTGGCCCAACGTTGCTTAACTTGCTAGATCGGACGAAATGCTGACTTCGGATTTTGAATTTTGAGTCCAGATTTTTTATAGTTGTTGAAACGGACTATAGTTTGAATAAAATCATCATATATTCACGGATCGGAAAAATTGCATAAAAATTACTCGGGGAACATCAAAATTGGTGCCCTAACGGAGTATCATCACGCTTCAATGCGCGGATCGATTTTTAAAGCATGAAAAAGCCTAGAAATTACCCAAAAAGTCGGTTTTTAGAAGAAAATCGAAAAAAATTTTTCGCGTTGAAACGCAGTTCTACCCTGATTTTCAGGGTCAATCTGAATTTTTTACGCTTTGAAAATGCGTGCAATCGATTTTTCGACTAGAAATTACGGTACTACTAAACATCAACAACCGTAATCGGTGTATTGAAGCGAAAATAGAAAAATTTTCGATTTTCGCTTCAATACACCGATTCCTTCCCTGAATCAGGGT
>JAQGBS010002433.1:0-13184 GCA_034698545.1 Acrobeloides obliquus | reverse complement strand
TATTATTAGCTTATCCTAGCCGATTTTCTGGTGCGAGTTTTGTTTAACCTAATTTTCGTTGATAAAGAACAATTTTTGAAATCAAAATTTGCTTCAAAATTTAATTTTAAGACTCAAAATTGGATGCAAAAGTATTTTCGAATAAAAAAATTAGGATTTATAAATCAATTTTTGGGCTCAATGTTTACTCTAAAATTGATTTTTGGGCTCAAAAATGATGTTTGAACACAAAATTTCGATCCAAAATTAATTTTTGCCTTCAAAATTTGCATTTCTATTTTTCAGGCACCCATAACCTATTCTATGCAGTAGCATTCTTCTTATTAGCTCGAGGCGCTGAACTAAGTGACAAATTGGTCTACAAATGGACTCTTCAAACCGTTGGTGGACACGTGCTCAAGCATATTTTTGCATCAATTTCAGTTTTCTTTATCTACCGCTACGCCAAGAAACGAGTACCGATGGAACGCCCTATTTATTACCTCTATGAAATTAAACCCATTCGAAAAGTGATCGACTTTTCTAGACGTATTTATCAGATTTTTAAAAGAGATTAATATTATTGTATTGATAAATTTGACCTTTTGCACATATTTTATAAATGTTCATAATTTAATTAATTATAAGTGCTTATGACCTGTGAAATTTGTTTATATACCAGGGTGAGGAAAGAAAGTTAGGGGAATACCTCTTGATCGGCAAAAGTTAGAGGAATTTCAAAAATGTTATTTTTGTGTAAGCACACGCTAATAGCGTGTGCTTACACGAAAATAAACTTTTTGAAATTCCCCTCTTTTATCGGAGTTCCCTAACTTTCTCCCCTCTGATATATTTGTTTTATTCAAATATTTAATATCATCAAATTTGATTTTTATCATAATATTTTTGTATTATGGTACTATTTCGGAATACCGGACTCTTTTCAAATTTTGCTAAATTTATCCCTCCGTGGTAATTTATGTAAAGAAAAAATGCATTTTAGAACTCTCAATAATACCCCCATTGGAGTCATTTTCGCAAAAATTAATATATTTAAAAAAGTATATCCGATGTTTCGAAACAGTATCAGTTATGAAAACATTTCATTATCCCTGAATAAAGTATTTCAACACGAGCCCAAAAAGTTGGGCAACAAATGTTCAATTTCAGACATCTGATAAAAGTTTATTGACATTTGTACAGGGTGGAAAATTTTAAAACCGACTTTTTATATACTTTATATATTTTGTATACCCAAAAAATTTCTTTTTTGAAAAATGCACAAATCGTCCCAAAACTCCGTTACAAACTTCGAATTTTCGACTATATTCTGTTTTTTTCGGTCAAAAATGCACGAATTTGAAGGAATTTTTGATTTTGACCGCAGGAAAGGGTCGAATCAGCCATTTTATGAAATTTACGCAGACTTAGTCCCCTGGCCGATTCGACCCTTAGTCGGTTTATTATCGTCCACCCTGTATAATTTAGAATTTCAATCCTAAATAGGTAAAAATTTTACTAATGTTATAAACAATTTTCGCTAATGTTATACACAAACCCGTAATTACATAAGCTCAAAGGAATGTATAAAATCAAGTCGAAAGATGTCTTCTAGTCGGCAGTGAGCCTAACATCACGATAATGGAATCTTCTATACATAGAAATCAATACAACAACCAATGTACATATGGCAACCTAAAAAAATCCTTATTGAACAATTCTATTTTTTTCATCCTACCGCTAATGTAGAAATTGCAACAATACCAAAAGATAGTTTTGAGACACAAACTGTTCCTTCGGGTAGCAATTTTTCGATTCGAGTAGTTTCACGGCAATTTGTATGGGGTGTGGATCCGAGGGGTAGAATTTCCATTTGTTGACTAACAACGTCTAATACTTCAGTACCTTGTTGGTTGATGAAAGTTGCTAGGTCTCGTCTAAATATTATAGGGGTAAGTTATTCTCACGTTATTTTTTCGTGCCGTTGGGCTTTAAAATCGATCGTCCCATGCCGTTTTTCGGAGAACTATTTTTCCATTTTTCTTTCAAAATTTTATACTTGTCCTAATAAATTTCGATTCCGAAATTTCTACTCCGATTCGCGAAATTCGCTACTCAAAATTTTGACGTTGACCTACACATCACTAGGGGGTAAACATAATCACACCTGCTCCTAGCTTTCTCATCAGATGAATCTTCACATATCGGCCTCGGACACGACCCATTCTTTCTATTCACCAACGTCAACTGACACTGAAACTGCACTTCAGGCCTTTGTTGTACCCCGAAAACTTGTATTTTCTGCCCAACTTTCACCTTCTCCATGTATTCCAATTCTGGCACGATATTTCTATCCACCGAGCATCCATTTTCGTCAATGATCGGATGTTGTGAATCATAAGTCCTTAGGAAACAGTTATTCACCAATAGACACTGCTCTGGTTTAGCGTGTTCACATTTCCATTGATGGAAAATCGAATCGCCTATAGAGACGGTTGTAATGGGTGGGCCATCTGGATAGGCCAAAATATCATAGGCACATGATAGATGTGTAGATTTGGTAGAGGTTTCATTGGTTGTTGGGATACTAGGGACTCCCTTGTCTAGGGATAAGGAAAGGAGGTGGTTTTTTCTTTTGGGTATATGAGCACGGTGGTGAAAGCATTTGAGGAGGTAGATTCGATCACCAGAAGTGATATATTGAGGGTGGAAAGAGATGAGAATTGAAGTCTCTATGATAATCCCAGGTGGGTTGATGGACCTAAAAAATGGGTTAAAATTTATTTTCCGTGGCAGAAGAAAACATTTGGTCAAGTGGGTGGGAATCCGATATTTCAGTTTATTAGTGCGAGTTCGATCCCCCAGGGCTCAAGCAAATTGGCATAGACAAGAACGGGATTTCGTTCTTGTGTATGCCAGCAAATTTTGCCTCGAGAAAGGTCGATTGAAGGGCATCTCCCCAAACTTATTGGTGATCTATCTTACCTTATCCTATTCACTTGACAATCTATATGAGGCACTAATAATTCAACTTGATTATTTGTAACAAGAACTTGGTAGCAAGACTTGTTTGGAGAATATTTAACACTCACATTTCCAATAAAAGTTTTATCGGTTTTCCATTTTACATATATAGCATCTGGAGCACAACTAAAAATTCTCTTTTAGTCTAAAAAACAAATCAAGAAAATGTACTGGAGGGACTGCCCCTAGTTCCCCATGGAGACGCTCTTGGCAGAACCCCTCGGACCTCAAACTATATGCCGGGATTGCAGTTTTTTAAGACTCTAAAAAGATGGGCAGGGCACATCTGCGGATTTTGCGGATCGTAAAAAATCTTTTAGACTCCTGATCCTGTTAGATTTGTCCACCGTAGTCAGTATATGATCACAACTTTCCCCTTGTAAAATGCAAATTTCTTCATTCACTAGGTTATCCCTTTAACGCTCCTTGTAATAACAAACTAATCAAAATTCCAATGTCCTTTCTCTTGAGGGAGGAAGAGGAAATCTTTGCTTGCTCCTTAGCACGCAATTTCACCATCAAAAAGCCGTCAATTCAATATTGAGAAATTGCAAAAGCAAGAAAGAAAGCAATCACCCCCATAAAGCCGAGATTTTTCGCACATCACAAGGCATTGGATATTGAATACGACCATAATTGAATTCCTCTACCATTAAATTTAGCGCAATTTTGTGTATAACGGATGAAAAAAATAGATGTAGCTATTTTTAGAGTATAATGGCCGGATGTTTGGAGAACATGATATTTTTACGAGTGATGGGGAATTTAAGCACGGAGTGAGAAAATGGGTAGAGTTTTGCTTATGGCAGTGTGAAAATGAGGCCATGTAGTCGGTTTAAAAATGAAAAGACAATTCGCGAATTCCATTGATCGTGCTAATACTCGCGCCATCTTTTCATTCATTCACTATTCAAAATTCAAACTTACGCGAGTATTGACACGATTTGCCTGATTAGATAGGAAGTTGATCAATAGAAATTTTTTTAAATTTGTCTAAAAATGACCCTATGGGGGTTTTCTATGCGAGAAATCGATTGCACGCATTGAGAAATCTTGAAAACGCTTCCCTGATACTGAGGGCTGGCACTAATTCGTTCCGACACGAAATTCCGGAACTCGTCGGAACGACCTAAACTTTAAAATTTTTTTCGCTAATAGATAAAACATAAAAAGTTCTCTATTAGCGCAAAAATTTTAAAGTTTAGGCCGTTCCGACGAGTTCCGAAATTTCGTGTCGGAACGAATTAGTGCCAGCCCTGAATCAGGCAAAAATCGATTTTTTGCCTGATCAGTTTCAGGATCGATTCCTTCTCCATTGCCGATTTTATGTAATAATTCTATATATGCTCGTCCTTCCGGTAATACTATTTTGTTCTCAGTTATTATGTTTTTGCTCAAAAATTTTCGAAAAATATAGGGGGACCTTTGATTTGTTGAAATCTCCCCCAAAACTTCGGAGAGCTCATACGGCACTATTACCGTGTTAAATGGGCGCATTCTGGATCCATTTTACAGTAAAGGTTTCCCGAATTTCCCAAGAAAAGTGACGAGAAACAATAAAACTTCGGTTCCAGTCAACCTTCAACAAAAGTAGAAATTGTCTTTTATAGTTGCATCGACAATCAGTCGACCTTTCAATTTATATTACAATGTTATAATAAATCAGGCTTTTCGTGTTAATACTCGCGCAAGTTTGAATAGAAAAGAGTAAAACGAAGACGCGAGTATTGCAACGATATTTATGAGAGACCAATAAAATGAAAATAATAAGGAACATGATGACATTACCTTATATAAGGTTCTCCAACAATACTATTCTGAACTTGCCCAGCTAGCACTTTCTCCACATCCACCAATAACAATAGCCCGGCAAGATAATAAATTATAGAAAAACCACCCATACTAGATAATCTCCTTGATAAGCCATTATTATTCTTATGTCGTTCCACGCATGAGCGCAACTCGATCATCATCTCCTTCATCCTAATCATCCCCATAATATTTTCCAACTCGTTGACGATCACTTCATTTGCGCCTCTTCATCATTTTCGAGAAGCAGCGGTGATGGTTTGGTTAATAGTAAATGGCCGGCGGCAATATGACATACATAGGATAGACCTTTTTTTCTTGAGCGTGTCCGAGTAGAGTAGCCAACGGGCACAATGGCGGGAGAAATGCAACTTTTGCTCTTGATGGAGGGTGGAGTCTGGTTCGGGTGTCTCTTGTCTGAATGTGATGTCTACAAGTCTAAAAATGGTTGTGGCTATGCATTGTGTTTGGTAGGAATAATTTAAATGCAGATTAGCGAACACGAGGCGGGAAAAAGTTGAAAATACAAAATTGGAGGACGTCATCTTCTCCAGACTCCGAAAATGGGTCCTGGGGATCCCGGACAATTGGTTTCCATTTGGGTTCTGGGGATTCCGGGTACATGGGTCCAAGCATGTAGCGAGAAATCGGCTATAGGGGGGGGGGGCAATCCGTAAAAAACACTGGCCGCCCTTCGGCCGACCAAAATCACAAGGGGGCCCTTATGTTTTTTTCGCGCCTTCTGCGCTATGGGGGGGGGGGGCAATTGTCCGGATTGCCCCCCTCGCTACGTGCCTGCATGGGTCTGGTACCTCGGATCCTGGGACACATTGGGGTCCTAGTAGTCCCGGACCCATGGGAGACCACCAGTACCCTACTGGGTCTCGTATTAGGGAACTCATATTATCGAGTCCTTAGGTACTAGGTCTCTTGGGATCAAATTAAAAAGTGGGATTCAGGATCCAGAACCCACATGTGACCCAAGGCCTAAGGACCCAGTGGGTCCTGGGGTTGTGCAGGACCCAAAAAATCCATAGGTCTTTGGAGTCTTGGACCCCATCAAGTTCTTGGGTCCCAGTTCCATGTGGGTCCTAGGTCAATTGGATTTAAATTAAAAGGTGGAGTAGGGGAAGACCAACAGATAGCCGCAGGGCCATCAGCGGGAGCCGCTGCATGCCCCCCCCCCCGGCCTTTCATTTCATACAAATTTCCCATTTTCATGCACCATGCATAGATTTAGCCTTAAAATCTCGGATGCGCATTAAATGGACGACGTTGAAAATCCTAGCAGTCCTAGCGAGAGACAAGTTTTCACTTTCGATTACGTGATGGTCGAATGCGCATCGGCGCAATCGCGTAACCATTCCGGTCCTGTGGATTAGAAGTCATAAAAAAAGAAAAGATTCTATTAACGGACCATTTTTGTACATTGAATAGATTCGTACTAAAAGTTTCAACAAAAAAATGTCAACGGATGTGGAACTTTTTATGGAAATTGGGTTTGAATGAATTTGACTTTTTGGAAATGCCTATTGTGATTATGTACAGGGTGTTCAAGCATGGGTTCCCCGATAAGAAAGTTCGATATCTCAAAAATGCAAAACTCAAATGCCGTCTTTTGCAACGTATCAGGGCAGGTTCTCGGTCGGTACAGGCTGACCTGAGCTGCCTCTCGATTGGCCTGAGGGGTCCTCGATTGTCCCGGTATGAGCAGGTCCTCTGCTGTCCAGGTATAACCCGAGCAGGTCCTCGGCTGACCCGATATTTCTGACGCTATTTTCCATCTCTAGTTGCATACTTACTCAGAAGCAACTAATTTCCAAAAATAAAATGAAAGAATTCCGCAAAACTTTTGACAACTAATCACTCATCCCCATATGGATTATATCAAAAACATTTTTTAACTGCCTCATTTTCCCCTCTCACGGAATGAACTCGTCAGTCAAATTCATAAAGACAGCTGAATTTGGCAATTGACCGGAAACATCGCCAAATACTGACCGGCTAAAATTTTAGATGTGGACGCGCGCACACGCCGAATGCAACACAACTCATTTACGGAATGAGAGGACCCACTCTATATGTGTTTATTCAGATTAGACGTTTAAGCAGTTAATGGCCGGTTGTCCGGCTGGCACAAATGAAAATCCTCTCTTTATCGAAAAAGAGTGGACTCAAAAGTCAAACGGAAATCAGATATGCCAAGTCAACCAAATGAATGAAAAAGAAGAAAGGCTTTGTTTTTAATCATGAGAATTTTAGGTGGAGATTTTGTACAGTAGTAGTATCTAAAGTTTAATTTCGGGAGGGTGAAAATTTTGGAAGGTATTTTTTGTTGTAACATTTTTTCTAAAGAGAAAATTGCTGAGACCAAAAAATTGTCAGGAAAAAAGATGTTACAAAAAATATACGATGTTATAACATGGAAAATGTTACAAAAAAAGTATGCGATTTTTTGCTTCTTTTGTGACATTTTTCGTGTTGTAACACGAAAAATGTCACAAAAGAAGCAAAAAATTTTTAGTTTATTGACGAAAATTTTAATTTTTGATTAAAAAACAAAATTTTTATAAAAATTTGAAAACTGAAAAACCTTTCTCTAATCCTAAAGTTACACCTAAAAGCCTCAAATTTCATGATCACGCCCGAAAATAGAAAAATGTGAGGTATGCAAACAACACACTATTCAATTTTGGCCAAACATAGCTTATTTAACCACAAATAGAGACCTATACCATGGTTACGCCTGGCCTGTTCTAACACGGCTTTTCGTGTTGTTCGCACAAAAGGTGTATGCACATGAAAAATTAATTACGCGATTCCCATAATGACCGCTGGCTAACCTAATCTTCCTGTGAGTTCGCATGCCGAAATATGTTGAATGAGTGGAATGAGTAATCAAGTTTAGTGGTTTCCATGAGATTTTTTGACATAAGAACATGTTCCATTTTATAGAACTTGCCATATATTGAGAGAGGAAATATAGCTCAGCAGCAAATTGCGTCAAGGGCATTTTGAACAAGGAGGGTTCGATTATGCTTCAAGGTACAATTTTAGGGGATCTGCGATGTCCAAATTTAGGGGGTCTGTGAGATCCAAATTTAGGGGACTGTGAGATCCAATTTTATGGGTCTACTAAAATTTTCTTGAAATTTCACAATTGGATTCTTTTATCAGGCAATGAATTGTACTTGGCGTCACTAAGCTATGTCCACTCAATTTTTTGGGTAGCCTCTGTTAAATGGACTATAAATAAAACATAGAAAATATTTAAAAAAAAGAAATTTTTTTACAAATCCAATTTTAAAAAATCGATTTTCGGTCAAAATAACCTTAAAAATCAAATCAGTACTTGCATAAAATATCATTGTACATAGTCCTGACACGCCAAAAAAATATTCGAAATAAAAACTATTCAAATGTCAAGTTTTATGTGACATAACAAGATCTAAGGTGGACCGTTCGACTTGTTAAAATCACTCTCTAAAAAATAAATAGATTCCCGTTCAGAAAAAAGTTCATCACCCATGGTGCAGGAGCAAATGGCGTAAAATTTATCTTAAACAGGAATGGATTCGATTCCCGGAAGTTTAATTTTGTCTTTATCAAACCAAAATTTTTTGTTGAATCAAAAAGGTTGCAAAGTCAAAACATCTTAAAATTATATGGGACAGTTTTACTTATCATTATTTTTATATTTTGACCTATATGGTACTCTATATAGAAGGTATACCCAGGAATGGCCAATCGGTTCCTTTCTAGATCCTAGAAAAATTGACATATCTTTATCAATTTTATGTCAAAAGCATAATTCTTTTTTATTTTGTAGTTATTTTTCCTACAAAATTCTTAAAAATTTTTCTAGGAATCAGAACGGCATCCCTTCGTGGCCGACGACTGGTTGTGGGACATCACTGGGTATACCCTAGAGATATCCCCATCTGTATAGGCCCACAATGTCGAATCGATACAATGTTAGGCAAAAATGTTTCATGTAATTTTACGGGGAGTGGTTACTTTAAAGAACCAGTCCACTTGAAAAATTGCCATAGTTATATTCGGAGTTCATGAAATCTAAAGTATTTTTATATAACATATTAATTTCGATATATCATATTTATTTCGCAAATACTCCGAGTTCTTCTAATTTCTTCTCAAGTTCTCCGCTTTTCCATGCAGCTGCCGTGTCATCACCACCACCGAAGAATTTTCCACCAATAAAAACTCGTGGAACCGAGCTAAAAACGTTGCGTGTTAAAGATAGACAAGCCCGTATTAGCGGTGTATCGTAAAATTTTTTTCGTAATCGGCACTTATTTCCAAAAATCATAAGGCCTCTCTCTTATGTGACTTTTTCACAAGTCATATATTTTTTTGTTGAAAAATGCTTGTTTTTAAGTTGAAACTGATCAGAAATTGACTATTTTTGGCAAAAAAGATGAATTTTGAAGAAATGGTAAATTTTGGTTAAAAAATTTGGTGATTTTTGTGAATAATCATATATATTATTATTGATGACCTACCGACCACCAGTAAGTTCTTTCATGTAGTCCTGAATTTCATCCATATCTTCACGGCCATCAATTTCCACCCATTCATAGGCATCGTGATTAAAACGTGGCTTGAACGAATCAAGAGCGGCCTTAGCCTTGTGGCAATACGGACAGTACGATTTTGAGAACACCACTACAGGATACTTTTGAAGACGGCTATCAACAAATTCGTGAACTGCTTGGCGAGTCATGTCGGTCTATAAAATTGGAATTTAGCACACCGTAATTAAAATGATTCAAAAATGGTACTAGAACTTTTCCCAACGTGCTTTTGACTCTAGAAAATTTTAGTCACGTAAAAATCGTAAAATTTTCCTCTTCGAAAAATCCTAGACCAAGAATAAAATTTGTCGCAAATTGAAAAGTAATGACTGTTTCGATAAAACCAAAAAGTAAAAGAATGGTGACATGTTTGTTATATATTTAACTTTCAAGAATAAATTGAGAGTGAGACAGAAGACAGTGTAAGATTGGACAAAAGAAAAATAAACAATCAATATGAAGGAAAACACGCCCGGGAAATGTTATCTAGTTGGGTTTTCGATTTATCGTGATAAATAATTTTCCTTTTTCATAGATTGATTTTACTCCAAAGTTTTTAAGGGCCTAAAATGTTAAAAATAAAATTTTTAGCCTGAAATTTTTTGTTTTCAATTTATGCCTGAACTTTTAGCGTACTAAAAAAATAATTTTTCGACCCCAAAATCCACCATGGGGTCCTCCTTATTTTTTTAATGCATGGCTCCAAACTCCATTTTTTACCCTTAGGGAACACCCTTTTCCAGCGAGCGACGGCTCGTTTTTTAGGCAATGAATAGGAGTAAATAATAGGCAAAGAAATTTGGTGCACTCGAAAAACCTCTAGGAGTTAGATCGAAAATAGTGCTTTTTGGATCTCAAAATTTTTGAGTCAAAAATGAGAAAAATTGCTCTATCTCCAAAATTACGCGTTTTAATTAGAAATTGTATAGACAAAAATGAAGTAGAATTCACCAGCTTCTCAACAACACCAAAACCATTGGATATGAATTTAGCTGGCCGGAGATATGCCCATTTGAGGTTTGACCTAAATTTCAAAAGGCCAACCTGCCGTGCAGGGGTATCAAAAAGTCGGATTCACAAATAGACTTCAGATTCGTGTTCAGCGACCCAAAAATCTAGGGTATACCATGGTTTCAGAAATTGGATCTAAATTTCGCTACTATGGCCACCCCGGTTTCGAGATATCGTCTCTTAAGGCCTGAAAAGTTGTGAATAACATTTTTTGAGCTGTTTATAGAAACATTTTCTAAAGTATTTTAGGACCTTCTTAACCGCTTTTTACTCAAAAAATTTCGGGCTGGACGAGGGGAGGTTGTTATAAACTCCTCAAAAAATCAAACATTAAAGGTAAGTTTTAGTTAGCAAGACAAATTTTTGTTAGTTTAAAAAAAACTCAAACCGTTTCTTTGTTGAAAAATAAGCGAAGAAAGCGTCTGTAAAACATTCGAATTTGGCAGGAAAAATATCTTAAAACATTTCCCATCAAATTAAAAATATAGAAAAGATCTAGAATAAGTTGAATTTCTTATAATAGAAAAAATTCACGCACAATAACGAATCGTTATTAGGCTTATAAAAGGGCCGGGTAAATGGCGGCCCGGCCGTCCTTCATTTCTCACGGGCCGGCCCGTCATTTTCTTGTTATCTTCGGGCCGGGCTGGGCCGGGCCGTCATTATTTTTGGGCCGGCCCTGTTAAATAGAGCATATTGAAAAAATTTTTAAAATAGTTTTTATATAAATTTAAATATCATTAGAAAATTAAAATAATTTTTCACCATCCAAATTTGGCAAAAGCTTCCAAAGCTTTTGTGATGACCATGTTCATAATAGTTTGATGCATTAAGAATCAATCTTCGCTATTGAGAATATAAACTGGGGGACCGAGCGCTCGTAGATGAGAGGAGATTTTCCGATCGGAGTACTAAGTCACCCGCCCTCTCCAATTGCTTCCGAGCGTCTATTTTTTAAAATTTTTTTAAACATATATTTTAATTTTTTACGAATTTTTAAAATTTTTAATCCATTTTTAAAGTTTTTTAAAGAATTTAAAAAAATTTAACCATGTTTAATTTTTTTAAATTTCAACACTATTTTTGATGAACTTTTAAAATTTTAGCCCATTTTTTAATTTTTTTATTAATTTTTTAAATTTTTATCCTATTTTTAAATTTTAAACCATTTTTTATTTTTTGCAAAAAATTAAAATTTTTTCCATGAGCAAAAAGTTTTGAGTACAGGTTAGAACCGAACCTAAAGGAAATGCTAGTGAGTCGAGCGTCTTAGCCACGAGGCCACGTGGACTTCTTAGCCTATGTTATTAAATTTCAACTATAACACTTATGTAAAACATGATATGGGGCTAAAAAAATTTTCCTTGAAGTACCCCCATGATTTTGGTGTCATTTTTCTTCTCTCAACGAACCTTATCGATAGTCTAATGAAATTGGACTTAAATGATGGAGATAGGACAAACAGACAGATACATATAGCGTGTTTAAGATTTTAGGATACCAATAGTTAGTCTTCTTTGCGAGAAATCGATTGCATTCCGAGATTCAGAGGGCCGAAAAAATACACGGGCCGGCCCTTACGCATTGGGCCGGCCGGCCCTTTAAAATTACACGGCCCGGCCCTGGCCTCTGGGCCGGGCTGGGCCGTGGCCGGCCCGGGCTGTTGGCCGGCCCTTTATAAGCCTAATCGTTATTAATGATTAAAAAATTCGTCAATAATCTTACTACATAATATAAATGCGTAATGTCTGTCTGTACAGACGATCTCGAAAAAGTTAGATTAAATCCGGGACGCTAAAACTAAAGTTGTAGGGGACGATGAGAGAAGACGATCAACACCACTTTATGGGAGGCATTAGGACAATTGCTCCAAGCGGACAATTCTTCTAAACCAAAAAAACTTTTTATGGCTGAAATAAAAATTCAAGGGTCTTTTTTTATTTAACTATTTGACACTTGCTGATATTTTGCAAAAAAACCGCATCGAAAAATTCACCGATTTTTAGAAAAGTCGATTTTACGAAAAAACCATGTTTTATAGAGGACGATGAGAGAAGACGAAACCATGTTTTTTCGTAAAATCGATTTTTCTAAAAATCGGTGAGGAATTTTTCGATGCGGTTTTTTGCAAAATGTCAGTAAGGTGTCCAAATAGTTAAATAAAAAGACCCTTGAATTTTTACTTCAGCCATAAAAGTTTTTTGATTTGGAGGAATTGTCCTAGTGCACTTATGCGGGTACATCTCGAAAAATTCCACGACCACACAGGGATACCAAAATGTAAAGATTTTTTGAAAAAAAGTTAAAATCTTATAATTTGCCGCTTGGAGACACAATCACTCCTTCGAGCACGGTAGCGCTCGACCTCCCGGTACTGATAAAAAAAATAAGCGGTTACACAAAAGCACGAATGCGTAAACTTAAAAACAAATGAACATTACTATGGGGGGGCAAAAGTTTCAGACCAGGTGGCCTAAAGTTTCAGAAATTTGTTCAAAAGTTTCAGACAATTTTCATAATACATTTTACAACAACGTTATAATATTTTTATTTTAATCTAAGTGCGTATATTATATATGTACAATAAGCACCGTTTAAATTATCTGAAATTTTTGTCCACCCCCTAGTAAATCGGCACTAGGACCGGATTTACCTCAAAGTCGTTCAAAAGGAGGATTTGCCTCATAGAATTTAGTTCACGGATATTATTTCATCAAAATATCAGGATGAAGTAAATATTTTTCATAAAATAATCGATTGAAAATA
>JAQGBS010002432.1:0-13184 GCA_034698545.1 Acrobeloides obliquus | reverse complement strand
GATGTACTCATCATAAATAACAACTTGTAGCACTCGGATTTTTGAGTTCCAATCCTTTCGAAATCAGCTTGATGTGCAGTGTCATCTAATTATTTTCACGTTGTTGGGACCAAAATCTGATTTTTGGATTGTTCTTGGATCAAAAATCTGATTTTTTAGTATTTTTTTCTGATTTTCTTTTTTTTTTCATATCGAGCCCTGCTCTAATCATACATTTACAACCCGGGGGGGGATGTCGCGTGAATTTTCGAAAATCATGTCGCATTCCCTCCCATTCACGCCGAAATTTCATAAGAGCCTCTTATGATTTTTTAATTTTGGGTAAATTTTTTAAAAATATTGTCGCTTTAAAAACAGGGGAAATTTTTTTTCAAAAATATACCCTCTGTCGCTTGAAAAAAAAGGAAAACCATTTCGCATCAGATTGATCGGTCCGGTCCAGACCTGAACTGATACTGGTATTTCGGTATCGGTAATTACGGTAAATCAGTATTTTCGGGCTTACCTTTTCGGTATCGGTAATTTGTTAATTTTTTTATTCCGTTAAGTTTTCGGTATCGGTACCGAAAACTTAACGAAATTAAAAAATTAACGGATTATCGATACTGAAATTCCGGTAAGCTCAAAATTACCGATTTAACGTAATTACCGATACCAAAATACCGGTATTCAGCCCTGGTTCGACCCCTTGTAAATGTATGGCTAATGAATCTATTTAACTAATAGAAAAAGCTAGATTGAATTTGAAAGCTTTATGCAGATTCCTCAATCGTTCCCCTACAAATATGATCTAATAAACATGGACCCTTTTTTCTTCAGTACTTGGTAAATTTCAAATCAAGATTATATGCTAAATTGATGTCAATTTTTATTTATTTGTAGCGCTATCTCCTATGAAGATGATTCAACAAATAATTATTTTTAGAGCTCGATACTAGCTACAATATTTATAGCCATTTTTGGCTCCGGCATCAATCTTTAGTTTATAGAGAGATTTTTTCATGATTACTATGATATGGATAGCATCCCATTTTCAGATTCGATAAATTCATAAAAAAGATCACTCTAAAAATGGATTAGAATCAAATTCTAGGCTATTAAAATAAGAATGTTTAAGACGCATTGTCTGAAGCTAAGACCATGGAGCCAACTCAAAATATCATACTCTCAGAATTTTTTCAATTGTTGCCTATGTTTAAATATGTGCTCCCACAATTAAAAACCCGCAATCTTAAAATTCCGAAAACTTTTTCTTCGTCGAGATACGGCACTCGAAAGATGGTCACCTCGAGCGTTTAGCTAAAAATGTACCCCCCCCCCACCGTAAAAGCCCTTTATCTCAGCCAATTTAAAAGCTTTTCCAGTGCGGTTTTTTTATTTGTTTGGTATGGTGTAGAGGTACAAATTTGTAGTGCATTATATTTTGATCCGATCTAACCCCATGGAGTTACACTCATTTTATTCATTTTTAGGCGGTTTTGAGATGTGTCAATTTTTCACAAAAATTTATCTAAAAAATCGATTTTAGTGTTGCTGTAAGATTTGAAAGAGGATTTTTCAAGAAGAATACCGGATACAACTTTGAAACAAAACATTAAAAAATTTTGTATACAGGGTGCGCAAAAAGTTTTACATCACTAAGATATGCGCTATACACTCGGTATTAAGCGATTATGTTTTATGAAACCAAGTAATAAATACAGCAAATTAACCAATCTAACAGGAAAAATAGGCTATATTTTAAAATATCCGACTTTTGCCTTGAACAGGCCTTCAAACGCTTCGGAACATCGTCCACCGCGGCACGCAGGGTTTCCAGCTGAATTTCGTCCCAGGATTTGACCAGAGCCACTTTCAGGGATTCCAAATTTTTGTGCGGTGTAGCGCAGACATTGGCCCCCCAACGTCCTCGCTGCAAATTCCATGGGTCGGATCGTCCAAAGGTCGGTGCATCCCCAATCTGTGATGGTCTGGGACGGCATCACCTCTGATGGCAAGACACCGATGGTATTCGTAGATCCCGGCGTCAAAGTCAACCAGAAGTATTATCGCGAGCAAATCCTGTGCGACGTCGTGAAACCTTGGGCCAAAAGACACTTAGCAGGACGGAATTGGATTTTCCAGCAGGACTCGGCACCGGCCCACAAGGCAAAGAAGACCCAGCAGTGGTGTCGCGACAATTTCCCCGATTTTATCAGCACAGAAGAATGGCTCGCCAACTCGCCAGATGAGAACCCAATGGACTTCACGATTTGGGAATCTTGAAGACGAATGTCGGCGCTACACCGCACAAAAATTTGGAATCCTTGAAAGCGGCTCTGGTCAAAGCCTGGGACATTTCGTCCGCTGGAAACCCTGCGTGCCGCGGTGGACGATTTCCGAAGCGTTTGAAGGCCTATATCAAGGCAAAAGGCGGATATTTTGAGATATAGCCTATTTTTCCTGTTAGATTGATTAATTTGTTGTATTTATTACTTGGTTTCATAAAACATAATCGCTTAATACCGAGTGTATAGCGCATATCTTAGTGATGTAAAACTTTTTGCGCACCCTGTAGACCAACATAGGTATTTTTGCAAATTTAGTCAAAGAGACCCCAAAAAACATATGGGGGACCCTATGGATGATTTTGGGGTCGGAAAATGATTTTTCTGTTTAGTATGCCTAAAGTTCAGGCATAAATTGCTGATTACGAAAAACATAAAATTTTGGGATAGAAACTTCATTTTCACTGGTTTTGAGCCCTCTAGAGCATAAAATTTTTCATGCTAAAAGAAAAGTGGGAATCGTTACGCGCATTCCCGAAGACGCTTCCTTAACTCTGAATTACTATTTTCGTTTCAAAGTTTCGAAATGCCAACTTTTATGACTTTTTTTAAACACCATAATCGTAAATGTCAAGTTTTGAAACGTTAAACGACCATTTTTAGGTTATCCTAGCGTATGAAACAAACAAATGTGCGCAATCTGAGCGAAATTTTTATTAATTACTTATTGAAAAATTGAAACAAACAAAAATTATTTAAGAGACAATAACTGGAAATTTCGAACCTAGGTGGCTATAGAGTGAAACGGTTTGAGTGTACTTCAATTTGAATTTATTTAGTGAGATTGATGCATGGGAAAGTTTTTAAACGGCATTTCGAGTCCAAATTCTATTTCCCAAAAATTGAAATCCTTGTCTGAAGCTCAATACTTCTATTTTACGTTGATTTTTTAAATTTTCTAACCTGTCTAAAACACCCTAGATAATTTTTTTCGGCCAAAATTCCTATCTGGCCTATGTAATTCAATATGGAGAACACTTCTAGCGTGATTTCGAAAAAAATTTTTCGACCCCTCCAGCTAGTGTGCCACGTTAAAAATGACCCAAAAATTGATGTTCTCCGTGTTGAAATTTATTGGTCAGATAAAAATTTTGGCTGAAAAAAATTATCTAGGGTGTCTTAAACAGGGTAGAAAATTCAAAAAATCAACGTAAAATCGGGTTTTTGAGCGTCGGACAAGGTTTTGCATTTTTGGTGCATCTAGGATTGACTCGAAATGACTTTGAAAAATTTTCTCATGCGTTAATTTCACTAAATAAATTCAAGTCAGAGCGCAGTCGAACCATTTAAGGCAATATTTGAAAGCTCGAGAAAGTGTCTCTTAAGTTGTCAGTTAGATTTTGGTTCAGATGATTCTTCTAAAAATTATTTTTATTAGTTAAAATTAAACAATTTCACCAATATTTTCCATCATTTTTGCAACATCTAAAGGTGATTTCTTTTTCGAATAAATCTGGTAAAAATGAGTATTTATTAATCCATCATATTTCGGCCGATTATCAATACTTTGAAGGCACAAGTGAATGAATTCTAACGTGTCACTTGAATAATATGATAGCTGGGCATCAAACTTATCTGGCTTCCAATTTCTAAGATTGTGTACCACTTCGTCAAAGCTTGCATCAAAACTACTATTCTTGGAGAATGGATAACTACCGAGAGCAGTTTCGACTAAAGTAATGCCTAGGCTCCAGATATCATGCTGTTCAAAACTCCCTCTTCCGGTAAAACGTTCTGGGGGCCAATATGCCATCGTTCCAAGAGTTTTGGTAGAAAGAACCAAAGAATCTTGTAGAATGCGTGAGACTCCAAAATCACATAGTTTAATCTCACCAGTTCGGTTGAGGAGTATATTATGTGGCTTCACGTCTCTATGCACAATTTGAAAGTTTTTGCAAGCAATCAAAGCATCTGTAATACAGGCAATGATACAGCCTAACAACTCTTCTGGAAATGATGATTTTATTTGATGCACTTGCTGATAGTATTTTGTCAATGACAGCTCCATAAATTCCATACAGATGTATAGCTTATTATCATATATAAAAGAGCCATAGAAGGTGGTTATATGGATGGAATTTGTTAAAGCTTTTAGTAATTCAACTTCACGTTTAAGATTTTTAATTTGGTCTTCGGTGATGTTTCCGTTAGCAGCCGGTAGTTGTTGATGGATAGATTTGATGGCAACAACAAGGCCAGTTGGCTTATGTCTATATTTATTTACAACACTTAAACTAGTACTACCAACTTCGACTTCATCATCAAAATCGAAAATATTAAAACGATATTCTGAAGTATGTCCTGGAAAAACTAATCGCGGAGTAGTCACGCTATAAAGTGGTGTTGTCAGAATTTGTTGCTCATATTCAAAATCCTGTTTCAATTGATTCCATTTCAAGGCAATATTCTTTGCGTCTTTGATAAGCCATTCTTTTATGATAGTTTTTATTCCAGAAGAATTTAAAAAATCGCTTAAAGTTTGAACCGCATTAGCCATATATTCATTATTTTTGGAAAAACTGTCCATGTTTTGCTTGTAGAATATTTCTTCTTTTAAGCTGCTTAAAGAATGCTTGTTTATATTTTTAATGAAATCTGGCATTAAAACATCACTTAGGCCATTACATAAAAGAACATTCTTTTGTAGATTCTCGGCCAAAATTGTATCGTTATTTAATATATCATGAATTGTAATTTCTAGTTGCTCCTATTATAAAAATTGTATTAAAAAATCAAAATATACAGGGTGTGCGAAAAAAGTGGACTTTTGTGATTTTGGGGATTCGGAAATTTTTTTTCTTTAAAGAACCAGTCTACTTGCATGAAATTGATGCCATGTGATAGAGCATAAAATTTGGAGCATTTTTTGCTTTTACGGCATTACTTGAAAATCTAACCGTAAAAAGTTATGAGCGAAACAAAATTGCAAAAAATTTTCAAATGAATTTGAATATTGGGGCTCTATTAGAAGTTTTACGGTAATCTGATTTTGCCTGAGTGCAGGCATGTTGTTTTTATTTTCGTTTTAATGTTCAAACTTGTTTGAAAATTTTTTCACGATTTTGTTTCGCTCATAACTTTTAAGGTTAGACTTTCAAGTAGTGCCGTAAAAGCAAAAAATGCTCATAATTTTATGCTCTATCACATGGACCAATTCCCCAAAAGTAGACTGGTCCTTTAAAACTGGCCCCTATAGAGGTATTTTATGCGAGAAATCGATTGCATTTCAGTGTTCAGGAATGCGCGCAAACGATTCCCCGTATAAAATTACCACTAGACGGGCCATTTTTAGAAGGAAAAAATTTCAGAGACCTAAAAAATCACAAAAATATACCTTTTTTGGCTCACCCAGTATATTGCCCATCGAAAGAAATGCGTCTAGAAGGACCAAAAAGATGCTTACTTTATCGGTTAAATCCAATTCTAAATAATTTTTTTCATCGCTTTCCATCAAAATTTCATGAAGCAAAATCAGATCAAACTTTTCACCACTATCAGAAACTTGATCTAATCGCCTTATAGCACTATTGCCTAACTTGATTTGACCTTTAATATTTAAGAAAATCTTTGTTGATTCTAAATTGAGGTCCATTTGATACCCTGTTAAATGAATTTCACTTAGAGCGTTTATTACAGAAACGGATATATGACCAAGATATTCAACTGGAAAGATCAACTCTTTTTTATCCGAGTTAACGCCTTGAATAAGCCAGTAATAGAGATAAAATTCTCGTAATGATAATTCCATCGGCTCAAAAATCAAGTATGATCTCAAATTATGCATACTCCAGCCATAGAAATCTATTACATATGGAGAAGTATAAAATTCCCGGAAAAAGCTAATTTCCTCTTTCATTTTTGGTACAACTTCATCATAGTTGCGAATTATCTCGGTAAAGTAACTACGTAGTGCCAAATATTGACCGGATGGCTTATGTAAGTATACAGAGTGATTCCAAATTTCTGTCTTAAGTTCGCAGTCTTTCATATCAAACTGTATGTTACGAGAACCAGACAATTGTAACTTATTCATTTGCCCGTCTGATACTAAATCTTCGTAGAACTTCTAAAATAAGATTTAAAATATTAACGGCGCTCTTTTGGTGACATGTGTAAAAATAATAGGGTTGCTATAGGGTTCTTAATAATAGCACGGCGGCTCCGTGATTTGGTTCATTATATCACAACTTTTTATGCGGAATACAATCGTAAGAAAATTTTTTGAACAAAAGTATGCCGGCGTTGCATACAGCATTAGCTTTAGAAGGGTATGGTCAAATTTTTCGAGTTTTTAGTAAATTGGCCATAACTCCTCATGGGACTTTCGTTGACCACTCATAATAAAGGTGGTGATATGTCCTACAACTTTTCTATAGACACCTAATGCAAGTTTTCGCTTCAATAAAAAGTTATTCCTGAAACAACTCCGGATTTTTGCCCTTGGTTTTGACAAAGTTTGAGCATTTTGGCCTGGTTACAAGGGTTTTACGCCAAAGTGATCTTCTCAAAAAATGCAACCCAAATCCCGAGGAAAATTTTGGTTTATTGGGTTTGGTGTGTTAGCACAGAAGTTTTTTGAGTTAAAGCTAATTTATTCTTGAAAATTGGTGATTTTTCGATATTTTTAGCGTAGCAAGATCCCAAAACCTATGTTAACTTAATTCTTTTTGCCCAAATATAAGTTGATTTACCACCTTGGGCCTTGGCCAACAATTTATGATCATTTTTGAGCGAATATATTAGCGTTTCGCTCAAAAATCTCCCATTTTTGCTCTGAACCTGACCTACGAATCTGGACCCAAAAATTTTTCAAAATTGATCCAAAATGATCAGAAATTGTTGGCCATGTCCCAAAACAATAAATCAACTTATTTTTTGGCTAAAAAAATTAAGTTAACATAGGTTTTGGGATCTACGCTAAAAATATCGAAAAATATCATTTACAAGAATAAATTAGCTTTAATTCAAAAAACTTCTGTGCTAACACACCACACCCAATAAACAAAAATTTTCCTCGGGATTTGGGTTGCATTTTTTGAGAAGATCACTTTGGCTGAAACCCTCGTAACCGGACCAAAATGCCAAAACTTTGTCAAAACCAAGGGCAAAAATCCGTAGTTGTTTCAGAACTTTCAAGGGACACATACGAGTTGATGGCTGGATTTTCAAAAAAGGCTGGTATATCTTTGAAGAGCATCAAAAACTAGTAACTTATGCGCTGGAATTAGCTGTGGAACCCCCACCGATTTTGAGCAAATCCATAATTAAAATTTATTATTTTATACGATTCTGATTTCAAATATTCTGTAAATGTTATATAGCTCTTGTGGTTCAGTGGCTAAATCGTGGTCAAGGGTTCGATGCCGGCGATCACAAAATTTTTTGCATTTTTCAAAATTTTATTCTATTTTTACTTTTTTTTATTTCTGAATAATTTTTTATCCAATTGTTTTATTTTGAAGTTTTTTTAGATTAAATGCTTATAAATAGAGTGAATATTATGATTATTGTCATTATTGTTGATGTATGGAGTTCAATAAAGACATTTTGGTATTTCAAATTGACTGAAAATCGACTCTGAAACAATCGAATTATAATCGCTCGATTTATTAAGCATTTTATCTAAAAAAGCTTCAAAATTAAAAAAATTGGATAACAAAATTATTCAGAAATAATAAAAAGTAAAAATAGAATAAAATTTTGAAAAATGCAAAAAAATTTTGTGATCGCCGGCATCGAACCCTTACCAAGTAGCTTCAAGGAGCGATTTAGCTACTGAACCACAAGAGCTAAATAACATTTAAAGAATATTTGAAATCAGCTATCATCGAATCGTATAAAATTATAAATTTTAATTATGGATTTGCTCAAAATCGGTGGGGTTCCACAGCTAATTCCAGCGAATAAGTTACGAGTTTCTGATGCTCTTCAAAGATATACCAGCCTTTTTTGAAAATCGAGCTATCAACTCGTATGTGTCCCTTGTCAGCATGAAAAGTTGTGATATAATGAACCAAATCACGGACCGTCGTGTTATTGTTAATTATTTTCGCTTAAAAAATTCAAGTTTTCCCATGGACAAGGGGAAAACCCCCTTGAAATGTAATATAACACAGCAGTTCAATATACCTCATATTTCTTATAAGATGATGCAATTTCTGTTTTTCTATCATCTAGACTTTTTCGTGAAAAAATTGTATACAAATCTAACTCTTGAATTTGTGTTAAATTTGGACGTTTTTGCACATCAACTTCTAAGCACTTCTTTAAGAAACTTTTTACGATAAAGTTGCGATAGAAATCATCTTTAAAATGATTTTTAATTTCTTTTCTCTTTTCAAGTTCATCCCAACTAAAGTTTTTAACCCAATTCTGTATTTTCCGATGGTTATTATATGGTAAATAGCCAAGAATAAACTCAAGAAGTGTAATCCCTAGACTCCAGATATTATCCCGCTCATCGTATGTCTCCTCACTGTATATCCTCGTTGTATATCTTTCGAATATCCCGTTCATCGTATATCCTCTCACTTTTTCTGGCGACATATATGGCACAGTGCTAAGAAATGTGTCACAAAGTGTATCCTCAATTAATATTAATGTGAGGTCACCTAATTTGATTTCTCCATTGCGCTTGAACAGAATATTGCTAGGCTTTATATTATGATGTATTACACCAGATTTTTTGCATTCAATTAAAGCTTCAATAATGCTAATTGTCGTGTATCCAAAGAATTCATTCGAAAAATCCTCCTGGGTTATATGCAATAAACGTATTACATCCGAAAGCGACGAGTCCATTAATTCCATGCATATATAAAATTTACGTTCAAATAACCCACATCCGTAAAAATCAACAACATTTACTGACTTAGACATTTCTTGAAAAAGTTCAATTTCATTGAGGCTTTTTTTCAACTCTTTTACATCATAAATAGTTAATCGATTTCTAATAGGCATGTTTATGTCTATTATTTTAACTGCCATTTTGTTTCCACTAGGCATATGAAGAACACTTTCAACAATATATGTTGAGAAATGACCTATCATTGTTGTATCACTGAAATCTTTTATTGAGAAATCATATTCGTTTGGATCATTTGGAAAGCGTAGTTTGTTTATTAACTTATGCTCCTTTAAAAAATCAGGAATTTCGATATCATGCATATTCAAATAGTTAATAGTGTTAATATTTTCTAAATTTTAGCAACATAAACAAGGCCGATGCTAGGATTTAATTTGAGGCGGGAGATGACCTTTTACTTTTACAGATGAAAACCAGAAAGTTTATTCTTTTTATATTTTTTCTAAGATTTTCAGTCGGATACCTTAATAATTATAATAAAATAATAATTAAAAAAATTTTCACCACTTGAGCTTTTATCACTATATTCCGATAGCTGATAACAAGCCAGTCCATGTAAGACCAAATAAAAAACCGAAATGCAAGATAGTCGTTAAAATTTTCATTACACACTGTTTTATTTACTTTGTTATAAAAAAATGATTCACCACAAACAAACATAAAAACTTTTTTTGAAAGACTAATTTTATTCGTAAATTTATAAAATAAACTCAACAATAAAGCATGAAAATAATAAGGAGCGTTCAAATATTGTGTTATCAAAGTATTGCGAAATACCGGGGAGTATTATCACTCCTACGAGCGCGAAGCGCTCGTAGGACTCCGAGATTTCATTTTGCCACGTAACGGATTTCTGTTACATAACGGAATTTGTCAATTAACGGATTTTTGCTACGTAACAATTTCTGATATCTAACGGAATAAAAAAATTTAAAAATTTAGAGCGGTATATCCCATAAAGGTGGTGTCGATCGTCTTCTCTCATTGTCCCCTAAACTTTTGTTTTAGCGCTCCGGGTTTAAATCTAACTTTCCTGAGATCGTCTGTACAGAAAACACACAGACATTACACGTTTAATGTAGTAGAATTTGTTACCCCCAGAAATTATTGAGTTCGAAAAGACTCATAAAATTACCCCAGTAAAATGATTTTTAGACAAAAATCCAAAATAGCTACTTTGTCCCTGAATCATAGAAGGTTGTTATATATTGAAACAAAATTGCCTAAATCAGGGTCAGATAAATTTTTTCATGCTTCGAAAATTCTCGCAATCGATTCTCCGCATAAAATTACCCCCAGACGAAAGATTTTCAGATAAATATTCAACAATTTGTTTGATATTCGATGGTGCGTCAGTTCATTTGGGACAACCTGTAGACATTCCAAAAGTTCATTGATTATAATCAAATTCTGAAAAATATTAACTTTTTAGTGGAAATTCTAGTACAGTGGGTCCAGTAGTTTTGGTGTCTAGAGGGTTTTCGTGGTCGAAAAACACGAATTCGAGCGATTTGAGCTGCCCCGAGCTCAACCTGGCCGTGTGTTGGTCGATCTGTGTGGGATCGAACTTATGTAACGATTTTCCATGTTAGGTCCTATGAGCTCTAAATGGCCTCATACAGGGCCACATAAAATTTCTCATCACTCCATTCTTGCGGAAATCGATTCCCCGTACGTAATAAACCCCTAGGACGCTATTTTTCGAAAGAGGACATTGTTTTTGTTGATTTGGTATAAAATGTTGTGAACGAACTTTTCAATCACCCTGTATACTGAATACGATCCAATCACCCTGTATACTGAATCGGTCTTTTTGAGCGTAATTCATGTTTTCGTGTCAATATCTAGACTTTTCAAAAAGTTGGGGCCTCAAAAATGCAACCTTATTTTAAAATGCTGTTTTTAGGCTATATAAGTTGATTTTTTACAAAATTTTCTACCTTCTTAGAGTTTTTCTATGTGCTGAGCAAGAATCTGCCGTTATTTTTCCCTATACCTCGGTATTAAGGTCAAAAATGACTTATAAAGAACAGACCTTTTTGGGCTATACCCCTAGTAGAGGTACCTTCCAGTGGTTAAAATCAAAAAATTCTTTCAGATTCGAGTTCCCATTGTCGAACCCCCCCCCCCCCCGAATACAAAATTTCAGCCAACTTGATGAAACTCGAATTTTTTACCCCAAATGGGGACCAAGGTGTTTGAAATCAAAAAATTTGTTTGAAATCGAAAAATTCGACTTTCAAAAAGTTCTCCAAATTGGCTAAAATTTTGTATTCGGGGGTTTTTCGACAATGGGAACTCTCTGAAAGAATTTTTTGATTTCAAACACTAGAAGGTACCCTTACGAGGGGTATAGCCCATAAAGGTCTGTGCTTTGCAAGCCATTTTTTATCGTAATACTGAGGTATAGGGCAAAAAATAACAGCAGATTCTTGTTCAGCGCATAGAAAAACCCTAAGAAGGTCGAAAATTTCGTAAAAAATCGACTTATATAGCCTAATAACAACATTTTAAAATAAGGTTGCATTTTTGAGACTCCAACTTTTTGAAAAGTAAAGCTTGAATTTATTATAACAATAAAATTAAACAACAATATAACAAAATAAAACAACTTTTTGATAGCAAAAATTAGGTTTCCATTTTCTCATCTCTTTGTTTGCTTCGTTTGAAAACATTGATCTTTCGTTCAAGTTGCTTTGGTGTATTTTGAGAAATGTTCTTTAAATCTCGAGCCATGGCCTAAGATTTCGATTTTAAAGTGTGACAAATCTTTTTAAAAATTTGAAAAAAAAATTTTTTTTGGAGACACACTGAAAAAAATATTACCTCATAATCTTCACCATATTTATTGATCATGTAAGTGCAAAAATCTTTGTCTTGTTGGAGCAGTTTGTGCTTCAATTCTTTCTTGCTAGGTTTTGAGCCTCCTTGTTTTGCAACCGCTTCAACTTGTTTTTGCACCGATTTTGGAAGTGTGCCCTGAAAGAAGGTTATACAATTGAAAATTTGCAAAGTGTCCTGGCGATCCTAGCGTGCTTACCTCGGGTTTCGAAATCTTCTTTTTCAAACTGCGATTTTTGTTTTTGTTTACGGAGTTTCTGTGTCTGTAGTGAAATTGCTTTTTGCCACCATGTTTTACTGAACGAGCCATCTAGATTATTTATAAGAAAATTTTCGAAAATAGGCATGTTAGAAATATTTTCAGCGGCATTTTTAGCATATATGAGCAAAAATATATATTACAAACAACTTTATTTTACATAAAATTTACAAAATACTACAAAAATAATTGAAAGACAAAAAGATAAGCTAGTAAATGATCATTCTTGATCACATTCTTTTCTTCGATCACACGTTCGTATTAGGCCAAACTCCATATGTGCTTCTTCCATTAGAACCTGAAATCTTTCTTCAAGATTCCTACATGGATCATCACTGTTCAAGATCAAGGTGGCCCAGTCTAGAAGCTCTACTCTTGGTTTTTCTGGCGCCCTTCGATCTTTTAAAGACGCTTCCCATTCTCTAAAATTGATAGTTTTTATACTTTGACATTACACGGCATAAGGAATATGAATTTATACTTATCTCTTATATTGCTGAGCTTGGCAAAAGTTGTAAAGAAATTTTTTATATTAATACGATGATGGATAATGAAAGGTTTAGGCTTAAACTTAGGCTCAGTCTTAGGCCTAGGCTCAGGCACATGCCTAGAATTAGGCTTAGGCTTAGGCCTAAGTTCAGTCTTAGGCTTAAGCTTAGGCCTAAACTTAGGCTCAGTCCTAGATTTAAACTTAGGCTTAAGAGTTTATACTTACCTCTTATAATTTTGAACAAAATCCCTAACATGTTCATTATACTCAGCCAAGCTTTCCAATGGTCCAATCTAAAATAGAATATCCTATTGCAATTTCTTCCCTTACCTCAGGTATCGTCATAAGAATCACAGTTGGCATAACTTGTTTATATTTCGATGGCAAAATTATATTATCCAT
>JAQGBS010002431.1:0-13184 GCA_034698545.1 Acrobeloides obliquus | reverse complement strand
AAAATCGATCATAGTCGAAATCATTATGGTTAAAATCGATCATAGTCGAAATCACTATGGCCAAAATCGATCATAGTAGATTAAGTGACGTGATCGATCAAGTGACGTTTCGACCAAGTGTTGCAGTCGACGAAGTAACATGAAATCGTCCCCAGAGCTCTCTGGCTCGGGCCTGATATATCCCCTTACTACCATAATCACAAAACATCCTTAATTTTTCAAGTGAATAAACAATTAATCAGTCTACTCCTCCACATAAATTCATAAAAACTTAAGAAAAATATGACCAGATTGTAAAAAACCTCTTCCCGTCCTTTCATAATGACAACAGTTGCCGCCGTCCGTGATTTGGTCTCTCTAAGTAAGCAATGAGCACAAAGAAGAAACCACCTGAAGCATTAAAAACACCAATCCTAATGCCTCCTCCACTTTGATTGTCGAAGTTATAAAGCGCTGTAAAAATGCGATAAAGAAAATACGAGGAGTGTGTTTTTTTTAAGAGAACAATAGCACACCTGTGGGCATAAATTTAGATCGAGGAAGTTTAAAAATAGTACTTAGAGACCAAGTGTTTTCTGCCTCGGGAGCTACTACACAATACTGGGGAAGGGCAACCCACTTGAAAATTTTTTTGGAAATGACTCAGAGGTAGAAACATGCGGGGAATCCGAGTTTGACATTTTCGAAACGAAAAATGTCCTGATTTAGGGAAGGTGTATTGTGTATTGAAGCGAAAAGTCGCAAAAATGCGATTTTTGCCTAGGGCTTGGGCTTAGGCTTAGGCTTAGACTTGGGCTTAGGCTTAGGCTTAGACTTGGGCTTAGGCTTGGGCTTCGGACGAACGAACAGATGAACGGACAGACAGATGAACGAACGAACGGACGGGGAGGAGTACCACCACAGTTTTGGTGTCGTTTTTCTTCTCTCATCGAACTCTTTCCAAAAATCTAAGGCGTAACGGGATTGGATTTAAGGTTACAAAATTCGGTGACATAAATAGACAAACAAACAAACAGACATTTCTCGTTTAATATTAAAAGATAAGTTTAAAACACTTTTTTTAAAAGAAAACAGAACTATGTCATAAAACGTGTCACAAAATTTTCACAAAAAGTTTGTTTTAATCATCGTTTAAGCTAACTATGTTAGAAAGTACATGACGTGAAAAATTAATAAAATAAAGTACATGACAGGTGAAAAATTAATGTTAATGGAGTGGAGTGATCCGACTACGTCAGCGTATAGCTATGAACAAGCCCGTAAATTGTTGAAGAAAAAATTGTGTAAAACCTTGGTCTGATTGTTTTGTGAAGGGTCTCACTTAAAAGTTGAAGATGTCAAGAAGACAAAAAGTTTTGAAATATTTCAAGAGGTGTTAACTGATCTATGCGTCAAAATTGATCCGGAAACAAATTTTTTAGCTTTGCACAAAGACTAAAGAAAAAATATTGGCCAATCCTCTAAAATGTGCAAAAAATTTGATAAAAATGCAGAAAATCTAATTATTTTAAGCCAAAAAATATAGTCATCTAGTCCACTTATGTCTTATGAAAATATATAAGAGCTTTTATTCATTTGCTTTTAAAAAATGGGCAATTTGCAGAAAAAAGTTCCTCAAAATAGATCAAAGCACAATAGACTGGAAAATTCATGGTTCCCATTTATGATTGCGCTAAGTGCCTAATTTTATTATTTAAGCTCAGAAAGCGGAAAAAGTTGTACATGGAGCAATATTTTGGAAATGATGACAAATGATGACAATTCTCATATTTTTAGAGTCAGATAAAAAATCTACCCGAAAACTTTGCTGCGCTTCACATTTTCCCTGATTCAGGGAAATTTATTGAAACGAAAAATTAGAAATGTAAAAAAATTCAAAAATTTAAGCCATTTTTGCAGATGATTTTGTGTAGTTGATGGGGATTTAGGCAACGGGGGACACTATGGACGGAGTTATAATAAGCCTAAGCCTTAGCCTAAGGCTAAGCCTAAGGTTAAGCCTAAGGCTAAGCCTTATGCCAAGCCTTAGCCTAAGGCTAAGCCTAAGGTCATGTCTTAGCCTAAGTCTAAGCCTAAGGCTAAGCGTAAGCCTAAGCTTTAGCTTAAGCCTAAGGTTAAGCCTAAGGCTAAATCTTAGCCTAATGTTAAGTCTAAGGCTAAGCCTAAGGTCAAGTCTTAGCCTAAGCCTAAGCCTTAACCTTTCAATTTCATTTGAATTTCTGTTATAACATGATCGGACCCCTTGCCCATGTATGTACAAAGGATTACAAAAAAACAGATAATAAAAACTGTCTATTCAACCTATCAAAATTTCAACACAATTTTCACACAAACTTAAGGCTCTCCACTTTAGCTTGAAGTAAATAAAAAGCAAACAAAGTGAAAACATTGGATATATTCGTGTTTGCCCCAGTCCAACTCGAGTGCTCTGCGGAAGAACTGTGCAAGGATTCTATGAGAACTTGAAATTAAGTACAATTTCAAGATCTCCGCATCCTAAGTTTATCAACATTGAGAGGATTTCTGTTCTAAATTGAGGGATTTTTATGTGTTGTCGGCAAAAAACAAGGAAATTTTATGCGTTATCAAAAATACCGAAATAGATATGACGCACCTAATGTGAGTTTAAGTAAATAAGTTAATTCTAAAAATGTTCACTTTGAATATACAAGGTGCGAAAAAAAGTGGATTTTTGTGATTTGGACCCGGAAAGTTTTTTCCTAAAAATGATCCATATAGGGGTAATTTTTGCGGGGAATCGATTCCCCACATTCCCAAACCCTGAAAATGCTTCACAAATTACTTCTAGAAAATCCTTCTAGATAAACAAAAAATGCAAAAAAATGACCATTTTCGAGCTTAAAATCCCAATTTTTCCCTGAATCAGGGTCAAGGAAGCATTTTCAGAGTTCAAGAATGCGCGCAATCGTTTCCTAGCATAAAATTACCCCTATAGCATAGTTTTTTTAGGGTCGCCGTGGCGACCGTACCGCGCAAAAAGGGGTAAAAATACATCAAGACAACCGCGCAAAAAGGGGTGACCACCGCCCAAAAAGGATGACCACCGCGCAAAAAGGATGACGACCACCGCAAAAAAGGGATGACCACCGCGCAAATTTCAAAATTTTGGTGACCCTAAAAAAAGTGTGCCCTATAGGGTCGATAATACCAAAGCATCTAAAGAAAACTACGAAAATTGGGTTCATTTGATCTTGAAGAGCAACCTTGGTGATTGGAGCGAATACAAATCTCAAAGGTATAAAATAAAGTTGTCGAAAAAACATGTCTTAGGCTCAAATTTCACCTCATTATGTCAAAATATGGTCTATATGATCGTTGATGTCTAATGGAAATCGATCCAAGACCGTGTAAACATTCAGTTCTACTCATGGAAAACAATAAAATTGTGTCTTATCCGACCACTAGAATCTCGACAAAAACGTGTTGTACGTGCAAAGAGTGCAACAACGTAGCTAGCCAAAGGCTAAGGTCAAGCCTTAGCCTAAGCCTAAGACTAAGGCTAATGTTAAGGCTAAGGCTAAGCCTTTAGCCTAAAGGCTAAGCCTTAGCCTAAAGCTAAGCCTAACAATAAATAAGTAAGGCTAAGACTAAGCCTAAAGTTACAAAAAATATACTTTTTGAAGTTACAAAAAGGTACTTTTAGAAGTTAAATAAAATACTTTTGAAGTTACAAGAAAAAACTAGAGCCCATTTTTATTATAAAAAAGTACTTTCTTCATTAAAATCACAAAAATCCACTTTTTTGTAACACCAAACTATGTAACATAGTTTGGTTATAGTTTGATGCTCTAAAGAAATTTTTTAAGAGACCTTATTTATATCTTTTGTCAAGAATCCAGTGAGAATCCCCAGCATGCATGATTAAAACGAAAGCGAAAATAACAAGGAAGCTTTATTTTATTAAGCTTAAAAGTTTATAGAAAGGCCAAATATAAAAAAAGCCGCAGTTAAAGGACCACTGAACGTCTGAAATCTATTTTTAAAACAAAGAGGAATGTTTACTGATCATTTTGTGTTTTTGCGGCATCCCTTGAACTCTTTCGAGATAATTACGTTTGAAATTTTGTTCAAATTTTTCAAAAGTGATTGTGTATTGAAGCGAAAGGGATTGACCCCAATTGTGTTTTAATAAAAGTCTGTTTATTGAAAAATTCTGATTCATGTTTTCGTTTCAATAACCCAAAACAATGTCCAAATTGGATAATTTTGGTGACATTTTATTCGTTTCATAGAGCCATAAAACAATGACGAAGGTTGTTTTAATATTTAGCAAATCGTTTCAATAAACAGACTTTTATTGACCCAAGCAACAAACACGGCAGGGTGCCAAAAATCTCGAACTCCGACCAAAGCTTCTCTCAAATTACTTATTGGATCAGACTATCTATGGGAATTGATGGAACCCTATCCAATCAAAACTATGAAAAATGGATACAAACTATTAGGAACGAAAATTGGTCCAGTGATATGTGGAAGACTTAAAGGGCATAAGACTAAAGGACACATGGGCAAGGGGTGGGTCGACCTACCCCCATGTCGCCGCTGGGGGGAGGAGGTCAAATTTCGACAAACGTGTCGTTTTTGGTAAAAATATACAGCAAAAGCCAAAGGGTTTTTGATGAATTAATTTTTCGATTTTTGACGAATTTTTTTTTACAAATTTTGGAATTTTTGACGAATTTTTCAATTTTTGACAACCAAAAAAAGGTCGTCAAATGTCGCTTTTCGGTTTACCAGCCTACCCCTTCCCCCTGTCCATGTATGCTAAAGGAGTCTATTTAACTTCAAGGAGAAGAAAAATAAAATTTTCTCCACCGATGGAAGAAATTGAAAGGATATACTCGATATAATCAGCATAAACGATGATCCTCACGTTAAGGATGACGAAGTTGTTATGAAAAATTTTCCGAAGGTATTAGCTGGGTAGAAAACAGATATGAGATTAGATGGCCATGGAAAAGTCCTCAACTAGAACTTCCAACAAGTAAAAAACAAACTTCGTCATTGTCTTATGGCTCTATGAGACGAATAAAATATCACTAAAATTATCCAATTTGAATATTGCTTTGGGTTATTGAATTCTGATTCATGTTTTCGTTTCAATAACCCAAAACAATGTTCAAATTGGATAATTTTGGTAACATTCTATTCGTTATACAAATAGAGCTATAAAAAATGATAAAAGTTGTTTTTGATATTTGGCAAATCGTTTCAATAAACAGGCTTTTATTGAGACACGATTGGGGTCAATCCTTTCGCTTTAATATACAATCACGTTTGAAAATTCTGAACAAAATTTCAAACACAATTACCTCGAAAGGGATAAACCTTCAAGGGATGCCGTAAAAACAAAAAATGATGGGTACAAATTCCTCTTTGTTTCAGAAAATTCTTCTTTCTTTCAAAATTAAATTCTCGAGAGCCGTTCAAAAGGGGGTAAAGTAAAAACAAAACATGATGAGTAAAAATTCCTCTTTCAAAAAATTCTTCTCTCTTTCAAAATTAAAGTCTCGAGATCCGTTCCAAAGTACAATGGAATTTTAAAGGACCATTGAACTTTTGAACAAATTGTTTTTATTAGTTCACGTCGTGGCGAACATCTTTTGCTTTGGAAGTAAATTCCAATTCGTGATAATGCGAAACAAAATTGCTCGAAAAATTTAAGAGGCAATGAAATATCGAAGATGGGTCTTAATGGGGTGGTACTACATTAAAAAGTGTAAAGTTGAAGGCTAGTTTATTTTTAAGTACCTAGTGAGTGATTAACGAAAACATATAAGTTAGATCCCGCGCTTTTGAATTTGTGGAGAAATCGAGGTGTCACTTTTCGCCAAAACCTGCCTCCAGACCCTTTCATTGTTTTTATCGTAACTTTTTTTTACAAATGCGTTTTCCACAGTTTAAAATACTTTTTTATTGCCTATCATCCCTCTTTCCAACGACAGCTCGATCATGACCATTTATAGTTTTTGAGAAAAGTTACTTTCTTTCTCATGATAACGATTTTTGACTCCCTCAAAAATTCACTTTTTGGACTCTAGCTCGAAATTTTCCATCAGAGGGAGGTATCGAGACACACATAAAAATAAGCTAGAATTCTTGGCCAATATCCATGGCCAAGTCATTTTTCATAAGTCGCGCATCCAAAAATGTAAAAATCGCTAACAAAGATGCATGTAAAAATTGAAAATTCTTTAAATTAGCGAAATTTGCCATGATTTATATATATTCGGAAAATGCATGAAAATTTGAGCATTTTTTGTTTTTACAGTAAATTCGGAATCGTTATCGTTGTCGAAATAATCGCGTTTGAAGTTGGCGATTTTTGAGTTGCAACTTTGAATTTCAAATTCCCGCCAAAACTGAAAATCAGGGTTTTGGCGGGAAATTCAAAATTGCAACTCACAAATCGCCAACTTCAAACGCGATTATCTCGACAACGATAACGATTCAGAATTTACTGTAAAAACAAAAAATGCTCAAATTTTCATGAATTTTCCGAATATATATAAATTATGGCAAATTTCGCTAATCTAAAGAATTTTAAATTTTTACATGCATCTTTGTTAGCGATTTTTACATTTTTCAATGCGCGACTTATGAAAAGGGACTTGGCCATGGATATCGGCCAGAAATTCTAGTTTATTTTTATTTATGTCTCGATACCTCCCTCTGATGGAAAATTTCGAGCTAGAGCTAGAGTCCAAAAAGTGAATTTTTGAGGGGGTCAAAAATCGTTATCTTGAGAAAGGAAGTAATTTTTCTCAAAAACTATAAATGCTAGGGTCATGATCGAGACGTCGTTGGAAAGAGGGACGATAGGCAATAAAAAGTATTTTAAATTGTGGAAAATGCATTTGTAGAAAAAAAGTTACGATAAAAACAATGAAAGGGTCCGGAGGCAGGTTTTGGCGAAAAGTGACACCTCGATTTCTCCACAAATTCAAAAGCGCGGGATCTAACTTATATGTTTTCATTAATCACTCACTAGGTACTTAAAAATATACTAGCTTTCAACTTTGCAGCAACACTTTTTGGCGTAGACCACCCCTTGTGTGACTTTTCCAGACATTGCCTCTTAAACGTGTTTTGTGTATTGAAGCGAAGGGATTGATGCCCTTTAAATCCCTGTTTCAAGAATTGAGTATTGAAACGAATTAGTTTAAAAATCGATTTTTACAAAAATTTACATAAAAAGGCAATTATAGCATTTTTTATAACTCTTTTAGACGAATAAAATGACACCAAAATTATTGAATTTTGAAAAATTTTTGGGTTATTGAAACGAAAACCCTGATTTCATGTTTTTGTTTCAATAACCCAAAATATTGTTCAAATTCGATAATAATTTTTTTCATTTTTTTTGAAAATTTGTGATAAATTTGTACGAAAAATATCAATAATCTACTTTTGTCGAGTGAAAACAAAATTTCGTGCAAAAATATTTTAAACTGAGAGAGTAATGAATTTTTTACGATGTTTATGATTATCTTTGAGTCAAAAATTTCCATGGTCCATAAGCGGCAAAACAACTCAATGTTTGACCAAATGAGTTAAGTTAAGGAGTTATTACACAATAGAGGGTTACACACGTGAAAAAATTTTCAACAATTTTTTCTGAAAATGAACCCTCTAGGGGTAAAAACATGCGGAGAATCCGAATTTGACATTTTCAACGCGAAAAAACGCTTCCTTGATTCAAGGAAGTCCTGTGTATTGAAGCGAAAGTCATAAAAATGTGATTTTTGCGACTGTTCGCTTCAATACACAGGCCTTCCCTGAATCAGGGAAGTGTTTTTCGATTCGAAAATGTCAAATTCAGATTTCTCGCATGTTTTTACCACTAGAGGGGTTTTGTTGTGTTGTACAACAGAATTATTCCACATAGAATTACTCCTAAAAGGGGGGGGGTAAGAATTAGGGACTAATCTTGGTCGAAAATTTTTTTGCCAAAACATCCTATATAGAGGTAAAATCATGTGAAAAATCGATTGCGCGTATTCTCGAAGCGTGAAAATGCTTCCCTGACCCTGATTCAGGGTAATTTAATGCATGTTGAATTTTCGTTTCAAATACACTCTTATTTCCCTGAACCAGGGTCAAGGAAGCATTTTCACGCTTCGGGAATGCGCATAATCGATTCCTCGCATGAAATTACCCCCAAAAATATGATTTTGAGGGAGAAATTTCAAAATTTTTCGATTTTCGCTTCAATACACACATCTATTTCCCTGAATCAGGATCAAGAAAGCATTTTCACGCTTCAGGAATGAGCACAATCGATGTTTCGCATGATTTTACGCCTATATAGGCTGTTTTGGCAAAACATTTTTCGATCGAGATTAGTTCCTGATTCTTACCCCCCCCCTTTTAACACGACACAACAGATTACAACAGAATCATTCTATTGTACAACACAACAGGAAATCTATTGTACAACAGATTCAAACACTGATACCAAGCGGCAAAGAAGCGGCAAGAACTTTTCCGTACGTGTACTTCTTGAAAATTCCTACCTGTCTAACCCGAAATATATGGGTAACTTTTCTAATATTAGATCTAGCAGAATTTCGTACAATCATTTTGAATTAGTGAAGCTAAAAGAAGAAGCTAAAATTATAAAAAGTTAGCAAGTTAGCATTCATAAATTCATTAAGTTAATTAAAATAAAAGCGTACGATCTGGCAAACATTTTAGCTAGCAAATAAACTTGTGCTTGTAAAAGACTTTGAAAAACAAGCAAGTCTCAAACATCAACGCTAACCTTTCGGAAAGATTTGATTGGCCTGTGATCTATCAAGCCGGTACTGGTCAAATCGTGTGCGCCGACAATATGCTTGCTAACTTCGCCGACAACGGCTACCATACTTGAGTCAACGAAGGCGCGGAAATCTTGAAAGATAGACATGATTTCTTGTTGGTTTTAGGTATCAAAGATAAGAAATAATGTAGGTTTTGCTAAAATCATGATAATAAAAATTCAGACATGATGTCAAGAGTTAAACAAACGAACTATGCTCGATGGATTTTTGCAAAATAATGAAAAATTACATAAGAACATTTATCATCCTTATTTCGAAATCTTCCATTCGATTATATAGTCCGTTTGAGCCCCAACTATAAAAAAGCGGACCCAAAATTCAAAGTCCGAAGTCAGCATCCCGTCCGATCTGGCAAGTTAAGCAGCGTTGGGCCCCCAGGTTCGATCCCACTAGGACAAAAATTTCGATATATAAAAAAAACTTTCCTTACAAAGAAAATTATTTGCTCCATTGTTTATAAGAAAGTTGTTGTAGATCAAAATTTTTGCCCTAAGGGGATCGAACCTGCGGGCCCAACATTACTTAATTTGCCAGATCGGACGAGCAGCGCCTTCGACCACTTGACTATGCCGTATTAAACTTTATCACTCGACTGTTAAAATGGAATATATGAGTGAAGGCCGAGCACGTTAACCATTTGGCTTAAGCCCAAGCCTAAGCTTAAGCCTAGGCTTAAACTTGGGCTTAGGCATAGGCTTGGGCTTAAGCCTAGGCTTAGGCTTAAGCTTGAGCTTAGGCTTGGGCTTAGGCTTAGGTTTAGGCTTAAGCTTAGGTTTAGGCTTAGGTTTAGGCTTAGGCTTAAGCTTAGGCTTATATCTAGGCTTAAGGTTAGGCTTAGGCTTAAGCTTAGGCTTAGGTTTAGGCTTAGGTTTAGGCTTAAGCTTAGGCTTAAACTTAGGCTTAGGTTTAGGCTTAGGCTTAATTCTAAGCCTAAACTTAAACCTATTTCATAATTCTCAAATATTTTCAAAATAGTAATACCAAAATTTTTATGAAATCATAGATACCCAATTCAATTCAAAGTTGGCTAAAAATGGCCAAAATCTGCATATTTTACAGTTAATTTATGCAATTTTCGGACATTTTAAGCAAAATTTGAGTTGAATTTTCTCAAAAAGGATTAGATGCAGGAAAAAATCAAAACCATCAAAACCCAATAAGTTTCTAGAAAACCAAATCTCATACCTAGCCGCACCTAAAACTATTTGAAGTCCTAAGTATCCGAAGGTAGAAGAAAGTGTCTAAGTTTATAACCCACTAAAACAGTTTCAAGTGGTCCAAATAACGTGATGGATAGCTAACAAATTAAAGAGGTGAAAACCGAGAACTGTTTTTCACGCTTAGGTTTTGCGTATTTCGAAAACAATCGATGATCTCTTTGTAGTTGGTGGCATTTTTTGGTGGTGTGTGCTCATCTTCATTTCCAGCATTCAAGTGGGCATCAAGTAGTCGGATATTCTCACAAAATGACGCTTTAAAAAAAATCAAAACACCAATAATCATGAAAAGTATTTATTGCAACGATTTTTGTTGAAAATTTGCAATAAAATTTTTGTAAAAATTTGTTGGAAAATTGTTATAAAACCACTTGGTACATCAGTACTTGTTGAGTGTTTTAGTGGATCGGTTGCAGGCAAATGACTAGACGATCTGGGGCTCGACTATTTTGCTGCATGTTCTGAATCGTTGTAGTTTTTGAGATAATTGCGTTTGAAATTGTTTATGTTTTCGTTGTAATAACAAAGTTTTTTGAATTGTTTGCGGAAAAATCTACGTTTTTGCTTAAAAATCGAATTTTGGTTGAAAAATTGAATGTTTTTTTTGAAAAATTGAACACAAACTTTTTTGAAAAATTGAACACAAACTTTTTTGAATTTTTTGCAAAAAAATCAATTTTTGCATCGATTTGTTAAATTTGGTTGAAAATCAAATTTTTGCTCAAAAATCGAATTTTTGATGTAGTTTTTGAGATAATTGCGTTTAAAATTGCTTCTGTTTTCGTTGCAATACACAAACTTTTTTGAATTTTTGGCGTGACAACCAATTTTTGCATCAATTTTTTAATTTTTCATAAAATGAACATTGTCGCAATTTTTTACAACTCTATGGGACGAATAAAATGACACAAAAATTATCCAATTTGAAAATTGTTTTGGGTTATTGAAACGAAAATTCTGAATCAGGGTTTTCGTTTCAATAACCCAAAACAATTTTCAATTTGGATAAGTTTGACGTCATTCTATTCGTCTTATAGAGTTATAAAAAATTTCTTATGAAAATTTTTAAAAAAACTGTTTCTCTTGAAACTTGTCCCAGAAGCGAGTGAAGTGGTACTTAATTTTTTGCCACTTTGCGTCGGATAATTTTCAAGTGTGCTCTAAAGTTCAAATCTTTGATAGTTTATAGAGTTGTGCATAAAAAATTGACAGAATTTGTCATGAAAATTCTGCTAAAAACTATTTTACAGGGATGGCCAAAAAAAGTAAATTTTGTTATTTCTTGGAATCCGAAAATGTATTGTTCTAAAAATGACCCCTCTAGGGGTAATTTAAATTTTATGCGGGGAATCTATTGCGCACATTCCCGAACCCTAAAAATGCTTTCCTGACCCTGATTCAGGGAAAAATTGGATTTTTGAAGCGAAATTCGCCGTTTTTCGCAATTTCAAAAACCCAATTTTTCCCTGAATCAGGCCCAGGAAAGCATTTTCAAGATTTGGGAATGCGCTCAATCGATTGCTCAAATAAAATTGCCCCTAGATACATAAAAATACCCTTAGAAAAATAAATTTTCGGGCCCCAAAAAATCATAAAAATCCACTTTTTTTGGCTCACCCTACAACTTTCGCCACTTTCGTGTCATTAAACATACTAATTTCAGATTAATTGAGTTACTTGATTTGATATAAATATGTATATTGACACAAACGTGGCGAAAGTTATAGTTTTTTGGCTACATGGAGAAAGTTGTCGTTGCGAACATGAAACGTGGTGAAGGTTATAGTATTTTTACTGCGGCCAGCCTTTTTATGAAGAAGTGTTTTCAAAAATTTTCTTGATGTGAGGTGGTGGGGGAGAGATGGTCCCCCTTACCTATTTCATATGTGATTTTCAAGCTTCACACAAAAATCCACTTTTTTGGCTCACCACGTACATTTTTCATATTTTCGGAAAATATATTTTCGGCTAGATCTTGATTCTATCTGAAAGGAGAATTTTCTGCTTATTTAACGAATTGTCTACAACATTAATTATTGTTTTTATTGTAAAAAAACTGACGAAGTATTTTTGCCAAATCACTTCGTTCAACTAATAGTCAAGTGCATAGAAAAGACCGGAAAATGATTTGTTGCGCAGTAAAGAAGAATAATCAATTGACTTGATCTTCACTTGTCATGCCTATACTTTGACTGTTGTTATTATTATTTTTCTTTACTAAGCGATTTTTGTTCTTTTAATTTTTTTAAATAAGATAAAAAAGTAGTATAAGGGTTTTTAACATCAAGAAAAAAAGTTTTTGGTTGGAGGTCTCGGTAGCACAATGGTAGTGCACTTGGAAAATAGCCAGGAGGTTCGGGTTCGAGTCCCGGCCGGGTTCGAAAACTTTTGCCCAATTTCAAATTCCTTGAAAAAAGTTTCATCAAGCATGGTGCTTGAGCAAGTGGTACAAAACTTATCTTGCTCAAACTCTCCCCCTCCCCCCGACTACACAAAATCAGCCGCTAAAGCGTCGTATTTTTTAAATTTTATGATGTCTGACTTTTCGCTTCAATACATTTTCCCTGAATCAATGTGTGAAGCGCAGAAGGTTTTCGTGTATAGATTGCGCACATCGAAAACCCTTGAAAACGCCTGTACGCAATCAATTTCTCGCATAAAATTACCTCAGGTAGATGATTTTTTTATAAAAAATCCAAAATAGCTATCCTGTCCCCGAATGGAAGATTGTAATGTAGTGAAGCGAAAATTGCCTGAATCAGGGTCAGATAAAAATTTTCATGCTTCAAAAATGCGCGTAATCGATTCCCCCGCATAAAATTACCCCCAGAAGGATGATTTTTAGATAAATATTCAACAAATTATATCGAAATATTCACAATAATCTTTAGTCACTAACATATCGTCAATTTGAATCACCTTAAAATCAAGGGCACCTATAGTGCAGCGCCTGTGTGCTGACCCTATACCCATACAGTCCTGGGTTCGATTCCCATTTGAGTCGAAATTTTTTAAAATTATACCGAATTAAAAGTGTACGGGGAACTTGATAAAACCCATTTCAACCCACAAGTCCATAATTAATTCCCCGACCCCGGTAAGATGGCAGGCAACATTAAGTTTT
>JAQGBS010002430.1:0-13185 GCA_034698545.1 Acrobeloides obliquus | reverse complement strand
ATTTTGTTCGTCTCAATTAGCTATAAAAATGCTACAATGTTCATTTTATGAAAATTTAAAAATTGATGTAAAAATCGATTTTTCGTAAAAAATTTTTAAAAGTTTGTGTATTACAACGAAGAGCTTGTAATAAATTCGAAATTTCAAATGCAGTTATCTCGAAAACTACAACGATTTAGCACATGCCGTAAAAACAAAAAATACTCCATTTTTCATGATCTTTCCGAATATATCATTTTTTCATATGATTGTAACTTGTCTGAATTTCAATAAAATCGTGTTTATAAAACTTATTAGACTGATCCTTTAAGTTAAAAAATAAAATCGCTTCATCACGTTGTCATATAAATCATCAGTAATCGTTTGAGCTAAAGATCTCAAAAAATGGTTGTTGCCAAATCACACTTATATGCCTTTAAAGTTTAAAAAAAGTCAAAAATTCAAAGGCGTTTTAAAAATTGTCAAAAAAGTTGTTTCAAAAAATTCTCTGCTAGAAAGATACATGATGACAGGTTTTTATATTTATGATGTTTGTGGGAAACATAAAAAATTAAAATATTCTCTCAAAAAAAACAAAATTTTAAATCACCCAATCATTTGCAAAATCAATACCCCACAAATGAGCTTGATTTGTCTCATTTTTTCCTGGCAGCTGATCAAATAACCAGATAAGTTTCACAAAAAATTTGCTTGACTCAACTCGTAAAAAATGATGGATTGGTCATTTTCAAGTTTACACCTTTTAGCTTTTGTTCGTCAACAAGAAAGTGTTCGGAAACTCGAGAAATGTGTTCTAACTTTTTAAGCTTGTCTAGAAAAATTGCACTTTGTCAAAATATGTACCAAGTATAAAAATGATATTAGTCAACAGTTGATAATTTGTAAAAATGAAAAAAATTGATTTTTTGTTTGATATATTTTGCAACATAAATTTGAAACATAATAAAAGCTGGGTTCTCCGTACGTACACATTAACCAAATGATCATAATGCATATGGGCAATATCCTTCTCGAGATGAGAGACAAATCTGAGTAGTGACTTAGGCAGGAAGTGAGGGGGGTACTTCGTGTACGTCCCCTGACCGGAGGACCGAAAAAAATCAGGGCCGTCTTATTTTTTGGTCGTAGAAGGCTGAACAAAAATTATATATGGGTCTCTCTTATAATTTTGGGGTTGTCAATTTCTGATCATTGTGGACAAATTTTTAAAAATTTTATTTTTGGATCTAAATTTGTGGTCCAGGTTCAGAGAAAAATGCCATTTTCTAAAGGTTTTAAAGGGGTATTTTTACGACCTAATCTCCAGAAAAAATTTTTTCCTTATTTTTTTGCGAAATGACATATCTAGGGATAATTTTATGCAAAAAATCGATTGCGCGCATTGAAAACCTTGGTTTAACTCTTAAAAATTGAAGAATACGTATTTTTATAGTATACGTATATATGGGTAAAAATACGTATTTTTCAATTTTTAAGGGTTAAATAAAGGTTTTCACGCTTCAGGAATGCGCTCAATCGATTGTTCGCATAAAATTACCCCTAGATATGTCATTTTGCAAAAAAATATTAGGAAAAATTTTTTCGGAGATTAGGCCCTAAAAAATACCGCCTTAACAGATTCTCTTAAAATGATCAGAAATTGTGCATTAATCTTACTTTATAAATTCAATTTGGAGCGCCCTCGGACTGTTTAAGGCAACCTTTGAACACTCAAAAAAGTGTCTCTTAAACACTTATCTATTCGTAGTTTATATAGTCAGAAACAATAGAATCGTATTTTCTGTTTTTTTTATTAATCAAAAAGTAAATAGATAGAAAACACAAGTATAATTTGCAAATAGATAGAAACATAATGTATAATTTGCATTTCTTATCAAATTCCGTATCCTTATCAAAAATTCCGCATTGTCGTTCATATGCTTTTAATAAACTATTCTGATCAAATTTGTTTAATATTGGGTTGTTCTATAAGTCCTTGCGGCTCAAAAAAATGCTCTAATTTCATCATTTTTCATTTGTTTTCGATGGAATTTTTTTCAGTAGTAAGTAAGAGTATATGCTGAATACAATCCAATCGGTCTTTTTGAGAATAAGTCATGTTTTCGTGTCAATATACAGACTTTTTCAAAAAATTGGTGTTTTTCAATGTTACAAATGAATTTTAAAATGTCAATATTTGGTTATAGAAGTCGATTTTTGACGAAAGAGTTTTTCTAGTCGGGGAATCGATTGCGCACATTTTCGAGTCATGAAAAAATTTCTCTAATCCTGATTCAGGGAATACAAATTTTTGAGCCATTTTAGGGTATAAAAAACCCGATTTTATGACAAAGTCTGGATATTGACGCAAAAACATGAGTTTGGCTCAAAAAGACCGATTGTATCGTATTCAGCATACACTCTTACCCACTACTGAAAAAAATTTTATCGAAAACGAGCGAAAAATGCTGATTTTCGATATATTTTTTGGGCGACAACAACTTATTGTATTGGGTTGTAACATGTATTCCCTGAATCAAGGTTAGAGAAATTTTTTCATGACTCAAAAATGCGCGCAATCGATTCCCCGGCTAGAAAAATCCTAATAGGGTCGAAAATTTCGTCAAAAATCAACTTCTCAAACCAAACATCGAAATTTTAAAATTCATTTGCAACATTAAAACACTAATTGTTTTCTTTAAGCAGGTTTATTAAGGCTTTTTCATCGAATTCTGATCGTCTTCCAGTATAGGCAGCATCTTCGAGGGTTGTGGCACCATTACGAAAACGAGCGAAGTATCTCTAACAAGTTATTTGGTAAGTTGATTATACGCATCAACATCTTTCGATTATTGATAGCAAATTCAAAACTCGGCTTTAATTCAATAGCCTTTGTATAATCTGCTATAGCTTCGTTATATTTTCCTAATCCACATTGTGCAATTCCTCTGTTGCAATAAAAATTTGCATCGGTTGTATTCAATTCAATTGCCTTTGTATAATCTGCTATAGCTTCGTTATATTTTCTTAGTTCATATTGTAAAATTCCTCTTTTGCAATAAGCAATTGCATGGGTTGGATTCAATTTAATAAACTTTGTATAATCTGCTATAGCTTCGTTATATTGTCCTAATTGTCTTTGTGCCCTTCCTCTGTTGCAATAAGCATTTGCATAGGTTGGATTCAATTCAATAGCCTTTGTACAGTCTGCTATAGCTTCGTTATATTTTCTTAGTTCATATTGTAAAATTCCTCTTTTGCAATAAGCAATTGCATAGGTTGGATCCAATTCAATAGCCTTTGTATAATCCGCCATAGCTTCGTTATGTTTTCCTAATTGTCCTTGTACATTTCCTCTGGTACAATAAGCCTTTGCATAGGTTGGATTCAATTCAATAGCCTTTGTACAATCTGCTATAGCTTCGTTATATTGTCCTAATTGTCCTTGTACATTTCCTCTGGTACAATAAGCCTTTGCATAGGTTGGATTCAATTCAATAGCCTTTGTACAATCTGCTATAGCTTCGTTATATTGTCCTAATTGTCCTTGTGCACTTCCTCTGTTGTTATAATCAATTGCATCGGTTGGATCCAATTCAATAGCCTTTGTATAATCCGCTATAGCTTCTTTATGTTTTCTTAATTCATTTTGTACATTTCCTCTGTTGCAATAAGCACTTGCACTGGTTGGATTCAATTCAATAACCTTTGTATAATCAGCGATGGCTTTGTTATATAACTTTTCTTGTATACGTTCTCTATAGTAATAAACATCTGCATCAATAGGCTTCACTTCAATGGTCTTTGTATAGTCCGTTATAACTTCGTTATAGTTTCCTAATGCATATTGTGCATCTCCTCTATCAAAATTAGCCTTTGGATCTAACGGATTCTTCTCGATATTTAAAGATTTCTGGAATAATGACTTTTTAAATACAGGATGCGGCACATAATGTAAGACCAATTGATTTGAATGCATCTTGAATACTTTTAAGTATTTTTTGTGCAGTTTTTATGGTGGTAGAAAAAATAAAATAGAGCCAGAATCATTAAAAAGTATCAAAATTCGAATAAATTAACATGAAAAATTTTAACTTTAAAGTTTTGCAAATCGAATTTTTCGGCCTTACAAGAACCGGCAAGTTGAGTTTGTGGAATTTCGACCCGAGACATATATCAAAAAATTCCTCATAATTTTTTAAGATTTTTGGCTAAACTCGTTTTTCCTTAATGAACTTAAAGTTTTTGAGGGTCCAAAGATGCATTTGAAGTTAGAAAAATATCGCTTGATCATATCGAAATTATCAATTTTTTTTGGAAAAAAACTTTCTAAGGCAAAATCAAATCGACTCAAGTAGGATTCGAACCCGAGACCATAAAACTCAAATCCAGGGGTCAGGGAAATTTTTAAAAATTTTTTCAAAAACACTTTTATTCCAAACAGGGGGACTATCTACGTGAAAAAAATGGACTTTTGCGGGTTCGAATCCCACCTGAGTCGATTTGATTTTGCATAATTTACGTAAATTGCACAACACTGCAAATGAATGTTCACTTCACTTGGGAAACGTCCGCTTGGGAAATGTCCTCTTTCCATCAGGAACATTCATTTTCATGAAAAAAGATTGTTTTTATATAAAGTGACATTCCCAGTCGATTGGGCACCATGTCCAGTGGAGTGAACACTTTGTCCAGTGGAGTGGACAGGAAATTACTTTTTGGACAGCCTTGTATATCATTTTCTCTTCAGTTCCTCTTTTTTAAAGAAACGCCACACGGTTAAAGTAAAAATTTTTAGCACATTTCTAAAATAAAAAAATTGATTTATAGAACTTTAAAGTTAAAATTTTTATGTTAATTTATGCAAATTTCAATAATTTTCGATGATTCTGGCTTTATCTCAATTATCACCTAAAAAATCGCAAAAAACTTAAAGGTGTTTGAGATGCGATCAAATCAAGCTAGTCTTACGCTATGTACCGTGCACTGTATATAAACTATCTAATTACCAAATAAACATCTATAAACAACTTCATGATATATTCTTTGCCATTTTTAAACTCAAACGATTTATACAGCATCCTTTCCATAAGTTCTGAATATCTTGGTCTTGAGCTGAATTCTTCTAGACAATCTCTTATAAAAGAGCGCAATACTATCGAATAATTTTCACTAAAACATTGGCGCATAATTTTTTCGGCATCCACATTTTTTATGATATTCATTATTTGATCAAAATAACATTCTGTAAATTCTTTGATGTCATAAGGGATATCTCCATAGGCTATCTCGACTAAAGTGATTCCTAGGCTCCAAATATCATTTCGATCATCATAAGGTTTTTGATCAGTATTAAACCTTTCCGGAGGTATATATGGCAACGTTCCCGCAAAAGTGATTGTCTTCGATTCTAGAATTAAGGTTGTTAAGTTGATTCCTTTCTTAAAGATCTTTACCTGATTCTAATATCTCTGATGCACCGAAATCACAAATCTTCACTTCACCCTTTTGGTTGACTAGAACATTTCTTGGTTTCACATCTAGATGCATGACCCTTTGTTTTGCGCAAAATGCTAAAGCGCTTAACATGCTATAAGAAATATATCCGATTACGCCCTCTGGTATTACAACTTCACTTGAAAATTGGCTCTCCGGATACAATTTTTTATGAAAATATTTATACAAATCTTCAAGTGAAGCTTTCATAGGTTCCATAAAAATCCAAACTTTTTTTCCATATAAAGCATACCCATAGAAATCGACTACATTAATGCATTGGGACGACTCGCGAAGTATTTTCACTTCTTTGAGTAATACTTTTAATCGCTCTTTATTAATTTTTTTCCGATATATTGGAATTGGTAGAATTTTCGCAACTAGTGAGAATTTTAGTGGACGAAATACATAATGCTCGATTACTGCATTATCGTTCTCAAAAATAGTGCCTTCATCCTGTAGATCGTTTATGTCAAATTGATATGTTTTGCTGTTCTCCGGAAAATTCAATTGATTAACATCGACCAACAGCTCCGCATATTTAGAAATGTCTGACTCCGAGCTCATGATTATCTTTTTCTATAATATCAAAAAACTCACTTTTTAGAAAATGACACTTTTTAGAAATTTATATACTTATCGGTGGGACGACACCAGCGTCTTAACATTTGCGGCCTTGACATTTGCGGCTCGACATTTGTGGCCTCGACATTTGCAGCTTCGACATTTGAAACCCCGACATTTGCGGCTCAACATTTGTTGCTCCGACATTTAAAACCCCGAGGATGTTGATCCGCAAATGTTGGGGTTTCAAATGTTTGAGTCGCAAATTTCGGGGCTTCAAATATCGGGCCGCAAATGTCAGAACGCAAATGTTAAGACGCTGGTGTCGTCCCGTCATACTTATCACAAACCCACTTTTTAGAAATTGAAGAATCGATTACCTGTCTTTTTCTATATCTAAACCGCTGGATTATTGATATAATCGTGCAAATTTAATACAAAATAAACAGAAATAACTTGTTTTACAATCAGCGTAATCGACGAGGAAAATATTGATTGAAATCAAGTTAGAGTGATGCTCGTTTAGCTTTAACAACCACTCGTTGATTAACAAAGAACTGATAACAAATATTGAAACCTTTGTGGGACATTAATTTTATTGTAAGTAACAGTTAGACTCTCTTTCGAAATCGCTGAGAAAAATAGCGGCATTACGACTTTATCCAACTTTGACTTTATGCAGACTTTCTCCAACCGACTTTATCCAACTTTTTTAAATTTTGTCGATAAATCGTTTCAATAAACAAATCTTTATTGAAATTTTCTATAAAAAAAGTTGGATAAAGTCGGTTGGAAAAAACAGGTTGGAGAAAGTCGGCAATAGGGCGGAATGCACCGCACAAAGTGCGAGCGCACGGACTGGGCGCACAAGGACTGAGCGCACGGACTGAGCGCACATTTTTTGTTGTAGATTAATCGCTGTAATATACAGTGTTTAGTCAAAAAAAGGCAACACATACTGGTGTAAAAGTTATACTGATTAATTTTTTTGTGTTAAAATTGGAAAATTGTTTAAAGCGATAGCGTTTAATATTTATGTAGGAAAACACACGGGAAAAATGAGGATACAGGATAAAACGAACGTTTTAATAACGGACTTTGAAACGAAAATTTCTATTAAAAATCCGTTTTCGTTTAGAAAAATCCGTTAATTATTTGTGTGTGAAATTCCTAAGGATGCGCGCTAGCTATTGTGCCGCGAGTGTGCCGCCGTTTTACAACGACGGTACGATCGGCACAACTGCTAAGGACACAAGCTCGCACATTCTATCGTACCCAACGCAAGCAAAAGTACGATAGCCCACAAGCTATCGTACCCAAGTCATCGTACCAATGTAAAAGTACGATGAAATCGCCACAAGCTGTCGTACGATGGTACGACGCGGTACGATGGCATCGTACCAAATTTGTCGTACTGTCGTACCTTGCCGTCGTACTTTTATCGTACCTTTATCATACTATTCTTTCAAAAAAATTTTTTTTTAAATGTCATATCATTCCAAATGTCATGTCAGTGTCATTTTAAAAATCATAACTTCATGCAAACACTGGCAGGGGATATGAGTAGGGATGCATAAGTGTCAAACTATATCTCGTTTTTAGGTTTTCTAACTGGGCCTAATCAAGTTGGAACAGAAAATTATTTGTCTTATGTAAAACGAACTTGGATCGGTTTCGATGATGCAAATGGCTACCATCCGCCACTATTCAACCATAACCTATGGAACTACTACGATTCAGTCATTTGTTTAGTCTAAGATCGAACTGCGCTATTGAAGCATGGAATGGTGCTTTTGCGCAAAGCTTGCCAAACAATAATGGTAAACTCAATGTAAGTGGTTTAAAATTTTTTAAATGTCTAAAAAATACCAAACTTTTTTAAAAAGTTCCAAAATTTTTGATAAATAACTGAATTTTGCATTACATTTTGTTTTTAGTGGTCACGTTTTTTTGAGTCGCTCGCCGAAGAACACGCTAACATCGAGCTTAAAATTTTGGATGCCGAACGCGCTGTTGCTGGCCCGTTATCTGAAAGTGAGCTCCAAATCAAAGCCATTCTGGATGTGTATGATGAGTATGAAACACCAATGGAGTACTTCAATAACTTGTCTCGAATTTTACATGGAGAGTAACATATCGATATAGTTTTCTTTGTTTTGTTGCATATATTTAAGTGTTGTTATATTGTTTCATGTTTTAAATGTTAAATAAAGTTATATTTCCTATATGTACTTTATTTTTTGGTATGTTTACAAATACACTGCTCCACATAAATATAAGGGCACCCGAATTTATAGAGTTGCAGGCTCTAGAGTAAGAACGAAGGGTCGGAAACTTTTTTAAATAATAGTGCGTGATCTAGAAACATATTTTATAAAAAGAAATTCTAATTTCAATATTGGAACATGATTTTTAGTTATTTTTCTATGAAAAAATTATGTTCCAATATTGAAATTTTCATTTTTTGGGAATTTTGAAGCTCGGATTAATCACGTCGAGAACGTGGAAAATACAGGGAATATGAAATTGGGCAAAAGTTTTCGGACCCGACCGGGACTCGAACCCGGACCTCCTGACTACCGTCTAATATTGAAATTAGTGTATCCAGAAAATGAAATTTTTTAGAAAACCGGCCCTGACTTTTTGTGGAAATTGAACCAAAAATATCGTTTTTATAAAAATATGTTTCTAGATCACGCACTATTATTTAGAAACGTTTCCGTCTCTTCATTCCTACTCTAGAGCCGCAACTAAGGATTACCTTATATTTATGTGGAGCAGTGTATAAACATAAGAAGTGGGTAGCCAAGCACCTCCGGCACTCGTGGGTTCTCCGAGGGTGAATCCGTGCGGCGCTTAGTGACTCCAAGCATTTCCGAGCGGCTTTTATAAAAAACTTTCAAAGAATGTTTAATTATAACATTATATTAGGAGTCGTTTATGATTATAGGATGAATAAGAATAATTTCAATATGTTTTATAGCATATATTTAATATTCGTATTGATCCTATATACTGTAAATAAAACGCGCTTTCTTATTACAGGGTGTTAAAAACATAACTTTGTTTAAAAGCGCTCAAAAATCCAGTTTTTTGAACACCCTATAAAATGTGCGCTCAGTCCGTGCACTTAGTCCCTTGTGCGCTCAGTCCGTGCACTCAGTCCGTGCGCTCGGTCCGTGCGCTCGGCCCGTGCACTCATTCATTGTGCGCTCAGTCCTATAAAAACCGTGCGGTGCATTCCGCCCTATTGCCAGAAAGTCGGTTGGAGAAAAGGTTGGCTAATGTCGTAATGCCGTTTTTTGCACATATAGCTTTTTACGACCATCGCATAAAACTACGCCCTAGAGGGGCCAATTCCAGATGATGAACAAACTTTTTTTCGACAAATTTCATGTGCAGTACCTAATTGATACTTTTAAGTTTTTGTAGTAGAAAAATTTCCAACTTCATTTGTGTTAAAAATATATGTACAAACAAACAACTTTAAAACGATGAGTTTTATTCAGATTGATTCAAAACTTCTTTGATCTGTTTAGCATCACTAATCTGTCCCAACCGATAGTTTAAATAAAAAGTTTTTCCTTCTTTCAATATTAAGAAGTCAGATTCTTCTCCACTTGATGAAACTATAGTATCTAACCCACGTAAAAATTGCTAAAAAATAACAATTAATCAATCTTTATAACTACCTTTTTAGCCACCACTACCTTTTTAATCTCAGAAACCTGATCAAATAGAAAAATCGCTTTGGCTGAACTTCCAAACTTGCTATGAAACTCGTATAATTGTTGAGGCTCTACAATTTCTCTTCGCCCAGATTCTTCAATTTTGTAAAAGATTAAGTCAAAACGGTGACACCACTGTTGGATAATAGGTGCTTGAGAGAAAATTTCATTCGTTTGACCATATATATTCACATAAAAAATTTTAAAATTTCGAGCTAAAATTGCCGTGGAGTGGTTAAAATGGAGAATTTGGATTGTTTTGCCATTAACTTTAAGTTCAAGGGGATAAGATAGTTTTGTGTCGTTGGTGATTCTGAAAACTAAAATTTTTTTAATTTGAGGAAGTAATGAGAACCAGGGTGTGAAAATTCGATGGGGCAGGGTTTATGGGTTCAACGGGTCCGGGACACAGGATCCACTTGAGCAGGGACCCAGAGGGGCAACTAACAGTAGCTCCCTGCCCAACCACGGCGATAAAATTGGAGGAAATTTTAAATTTTAAAAACGAATCATGCCATTCGACTCAACTTAACAAGATGAGTAATACGAAGTATAGTATAGTAGATGACAAAAAACTTGCATCACCTGTCAAAAAGGTATATTTTGAGAGATTGTTCTATCTCAGCGCCCAAAAAAAGATTTTTAGACGCGGATTAACGGGCATAAGTTGAAGGTCTCGGTAGCACAATGGTAGTGCACTTGGACGGTAGCCAGGAGAGCCGGGTTCAAGTCCTGGTCGGGTCTAAAAACTTTTGCCTAATTTCAAATTCCTGGATTTTTTCAGCATAGGATATTACCGAGTTTACTCATCTCGTTGAGCTGGGTTGAACAGCGTGACTCGTTTTAAAATTTCGAATTTACTCCAATTTTTCCAAAAAACCGTCCGTGAACTTGGTCATGGACTCCTAACAAGGATAACTGTCTTGGGCCCTCTTTTTCATCAAGAGATATTATGGAAGCCACCTTATATTATGCACATTCTTTTCATTAGATTCAACACTTGTACTCCAATAATTTATCCAATTTATGGCAGGAAAATTTTTATAAAAATTTGCAAATGTTCGTTGAGGTGCAATAATAAAATTTATCTAAATAAAAAGCTCATTTGTTCAACCAAAAATAAGTTTTAAGCCGCTTACAGATTTAACATTTTTGAGAATAGCATCAAGTACGTCTGTCGTATGATTCGGTACTACAGCCCAATATATTGACCCTATCTCAACAACAATTGCACCCCTAGTAAATGAAACTACTCGTGAATTGGAAGGAGGTGTACGAAAATAACTGAATAAGCAACCCATTTACTAAAATTGCATAGATATCAGACGTGGGCAAGGGGTAAAAATAGGGTGAAAAATCGATTGCGCACATCTCCATCACGTAAAAATGCTTCCTTCATTTTGTTTTCGCAAAAATAGCACTATTTCACGTTAAAAATAGTGCTATTTTCGCGAAAACAAAGTGAATGAAGCATTTTCACGCGACGGGGATGTGCGCAATCGATTTTTCACCCTATTTTTATTCCGCCCCCCTTTAAAGCACGTAACATAAAGTAATAAACAGGCAAAGTCATAAGTATCCATACAACTAACGTCATAGAATAAATAAAAATCCGCACAATAAAATATCCAGTTAAGGTACAATGACGAAACATTTGACAGGAAACAACTTAGGTCATACACTTTCGACCAAAAGTCTTACGCAGTTTTATAGATCATAAAATAAAAAGATTTTTGAAACCGGTTTTATCGGCCCTCTCAAAGAAACCATGGAGTTATAGCGATATCAATACATAATATCGGTCTAAATTTTACCCTTTTTCTAAGGGTCATAACTCCTAGTTGCTGGCATGCTACTAGGAGTTATGACCCTTAGTCGGATCACCGAATTAGTCAGTGATCTTTCTGTGAAATGAGTAATAGACCCAATTCGCATTTTTGGTCGGTGATCCCATCTCTTGCCCACGTATGATAGATATTAAAATTGTAAAAATTGTAAGATTAACTTTAAAGATCCTATTTATTTAGTTTTCCAAACAACTATTAAGTGGGCACATTTCAGACAAAAAGTGATAAGAAAATTTTAAAGGAGAATCAATATTTATGCAAGCTGACTCATTGATTAGCCATTTTTCGTTTAAGAATTTCTTTTGGACTCGTAACAGCTGACTCAAATTGTTATAACACTTTGTTTTGCAACATATTAGTAATGCGGTATTACTTTTTAGTCTTTGTATTGGGTTGTATCATAAGTTTTTTTCTCTCAAAAATACATCAAATTTCAGCATTTTTATCTCGTTTTTGGTAATTTTTTTAATAGTAGTAAAGAATATATGTTGAATGCGATCCAATCAGCGTTAATAATGTGTATAATTTTTATGTAAGTGTCGTGTACTTGTACTATAGAAACGGAAAAGCCAAAATTCTAGATCTGGATTCAGAATCCGGTTCTAGAATCCGGATTCAGAATCAGAATCTGGAATTCAAACTCCGAATCCAGAATCGGAATCCGGATTCAGAATCCAGAATATTGGTGCCAAAAAAATATTTTTGGTGCCAAAAAATAGGACCATTATGATTTTACCCATATTAATTTAACCATTTTAGGGGTCGGATCTTGCACTTGAGTGAGTATTCGGAATCTAAATAGCTCCAAGAAGCTATTAGTTCGAGTCTGTGCAGGATATCTTATAATTAACGAACTTGAAGAAACCTTCGATTCTGAAAGATCCACCCAATCACGCTTATTTTCCACAGTACGTACATATAAAATTTTTTGAATGTGTACATATACGAACATGCGTACGCAATGTGACACATGTGTATGTGTACACATGTGTTTCACCAAAATAATTCTATAGGGGTTTTTCTATGCGAGGCATCGATTGCACGCATTGCCGAAACTTGAAAACGCTTCCCTGGCCGTGGTGAGAAGGACAGAGAAGAAATGTGTGTATTGAAGCGACAATATGTTAATATAGGTATTTTACAGATGATTTAAAAAATGTCCCCGTTGGCCAAAAACGTCTCCGTTGGCATGGTTCCTTTAAAGAGCAGGTGAATTATCGCAAAATCAGTTTTCCAAGTACACTTAGTGCTAGAAACATGCTTATAGAAACATTTTCTCTAAATTTTCTAACAAGATATGAGTATGATGAATTTCTATTGTTGCGATTTTTTAATTTAAAAAAAACAACTCATTTCGATAACATTAAATTAAAATATTATTAAGTTGTTAAATTTTCTTGAAAATATAGAAATTTGTAGATGTTGTAGAGATTTTGAAAAAATTTTTCTAGATTTTCTCTAAATTTTCTAGACTTCTAGACTTTTCTAGACTTTGGATTTTCTATAGATTTTGTACAGGTTTTCTAGATTTCCTAGATTTTCTAAATAGAAGTATGTTTCTAAATTACACT
>JAQGBS010002429.1:0-13185 GCA_034698545.1 Acrobeloides obliquus | reverse complement strand
CTTGGACGGTAGCCAGGAGGTCCGGGTTCGAATCCCGGTCGGGTCCGAAAACTTTTGCCTAATTTCAAAAATTACTTAAATTTCCACGATTTCGGCGTGGTTTAAACCGAGCTCCATAATTTTCAAAAAAAATTAGAGAAATGGGCAATTTTAATTTTAAAGGTCAACAGTAGGGCGGTCGGGATTTTTTCATCGGGATAGGGATCGTAAAAACAGGATTGGGATTCAAAAATCGGGATCTCGAAATCCCGTAAATCGGGATTTTCAGGATCCCGATTTTTAAACAAATTTGTAATATTCTTTTTTGTAAAAATTGACAAAACAAACTCCTTCAGTTTAACGCTCACCTCTACTTTTTACTTGATTCTATGAATTTTTACACGGTTTTTTCAGAATTGGGTTTTCGGATAAGCAGAATCACACGGTGAATTTGATTTTTATGATTTTTGATTATCGTTCATAAATATTCTTATGTCAATATTATGTTTTCTCTTCAATGTATATTTTGGCGATTTGTTAGCTTAAATTGTAATTTTAGGCTAATTTTGATAGCTTTTGATTTATTTTTGAAGATGGTTTGCCCAGTTTGCGGTTCTCGTTCATCTGCATTCACCAGCGTTTGGTTTCCGACAGCTAGAATGCGTTTTGAAGTTTGGGTGAATGCATTGAGAATATCACCCGATCAACAACAGTCGATAAACCGAAGTTATTTTGTCTGCCTCTCTCACTTTGACTAAGGACTAAATTTATGGAAGATGAAGGCAATCAAACTGATCCAGAGAACGATAAGGAGTTTGAGATCGATGAAGAAGCGTTAGTTCAAGGCTTTTTAGAGCTGGATTTAGAAGATGAAATAGAATGAGCTTTTAGAGTTGGATCTTGATACATAATTTATGGGTTTCTTTTTATACGTCTTGAATAAAATTTGATTTTTTGAAACATAAAAATTTTCGAAATAAATTCACCATGTGATTCTGCTTATCCGAAAACCCTATTCTGAAAAAAACCGTGTAAAAATACATTGAATAGAATTCGAAATCGATACATGAAAGCTTTCGTACACTTTCGTATGCCCTTGTCCGTGGTTCTTTAAGTAGATATCAGAGTGTAGCAGCATTTCTATTGGTGGATGGCTACTTTCATTTTCATGTTTGTGTACTGAAGGTCGAATTGTGATGAGGCGTGATCTTCGAAGTCAGCTTTCACAATTTTGTTTTCCGAGTAGAGAGACAACTGGTCAGTCTTGAAGGGAAGAGGATTCTCGTTGAGCATCGCTTCGGTGTTGACGTCTTCGCAGTGGCAGTTGACGGTTTCTTGGACGGAGTTGCAGTAATATAGGTTCGACTGGATGGAACAATTCTTCTTTTCGGCGTCGATCGTAGTGTTGCACTGTAGGATACGAGCTTTCTGAAGATTTTTGAGGAAAAGAATCGCAGTCTTTTCTCCGTTGGTGATGTAGGAGTAGCCGAGGATCGATGAAGGTGGTAAGAAGGGGTACAGGAACGAGATCTCAAAATACGTTTTTCTGAAAACATCAGAAAATTTGCAAAAATTGCGAAAAATTCACAATAGACTATTTGTTTGATCTTATTTTTGCATATTTTAACACGTAATTTAGCTTTGAGTCTTTTTAATTTTTTGCATAAAAATGTTTAGCATAATTTAAAACTAAGAATATCAAAAAAAATTTTCAAAAATTAGTCAGAAAAAAGTATTTCATTTAGCTATATCTCTTAGGAGTTAACTCGAACCAAAATCCTGACCTCAGATTCGGATTCATCGTCCCAAGAAAACGATAGAAAAGCGGGGTTAACCATTTTCCTAGCTTTCTTGGTGATCAAAATATAATATCTGCTGCTTCACCCTGGTTGGTTTTAAAGACGATAGAGTGACGATGTCTGAAATTCTCTAGCCAACCATTGCTTGCTTGAAATTCATTAAATCCGTTCAAATTCGCGATTTTAAGGTTTTTTCCTTTAAAAATGGTCGAGTTTAAACATTAAAACACAGACATCTGGTAAAATCTGTTTTTCAGTGTCAAATCTGATTTTGAGTTGCGAAATTTTGTCAAATTTATAAGAAATACAATGAAAAATTAGCATTTTCTGATTTTTGCTCCTAAAATCTGATTTTTAAAATCAGATTTTCTGATTTTGAAAAAAAATGTTCTTGGCATCCCTGCCTAAAACCTTTCCTACGAGGCTATGAAGCTGTTTGAATGAACCAATATTTGATCACTTGTATGCAAATTTTCAAAGGTCTAGAAGCCTAGACCCCTTTTTTTGTCCGATTTTTTGTTTTTTTGTAATCTAGTTGAGTAGTTTTAACTATTCTACCAGAGTTTACAGTTGAGTGTTAAATAAAATTTGGTCTCCGATTTAAGAAAAATTTATTTACACGAATCTTTTAAAAAAATGAAAAATATTTTTATTTCGGTCATTACTATATGTTATATAATAAATTTCTTTTAGATCTTTACCACATTCATCTGCAAAATATACCAACCTTTGCCTGTTATTTTGAAAATTTTCGTCTTCATCTAAACAAACTTTATCGTCGCTTGATAATGCAGGCTTTTTCCTTTTTCTTTTAACTTTTTGTAAATTAATACAGGAAATAAGATTAGGAGGAATATCTAATTTTAACAGCTCAAGTTTTGAGGGTGAAGAAATCGTATGTAAATAACACATGTCGTTGTCTAAATTCTTTAAAAATTTGCTTTTAAATTTGAAGAATTTATAATAAAATGGAATATGGATCATATTATTGATATAGTACTAAACAATTAAATAGCATATAAAAATTTCTGATTAAAGATCATAGAAAAAGTTTATTAAACATTTTACTTATTTATACAGGGTATCCTAAATGAACTGACGCACCCCCTAATTGTCAAGGAAAAGTTATTTTATAAAGTTTTTAACAAAACAAAAACAAATATATACATGATTTATTTCCGAAATGACTGCCTCCTGCTTCAATATACTTATTAAGTTGCTTTGGAAAGTCTTCCACAATTTTTTTCCAAGGTTTCGACTGAAATCTCTTCTTACGCATTAACCAATGCTTTTTTCAAAGATTCAACTTCTTATGGGCTTTGCACATGCCTTCGATTCCAAAATACTCCACAAAGAATAGTCAGCTGCGTTCAAATCAGGAGATTTCGATGGCCACTCTTCTTTTGAGATGAAGTCGGGAATGTCTGGGTGGTCTCAAATCCAGCGTTGTGTCTGTTTTTCTGCGTGAGATGTAGCCGAATTCTGCTGGAAGCACCAATATTCATCAAATTAAAATATTTAAAAAAATGCAAATCATGCATATTAAAAAAATAAAAAGTGCGTCAGTTCATTTGGGACACCGTGTAAGTAATAAAAATCAAATTGAAATGTCAATAAGTTGATTTTACAGAAAAACAAAAAATACAAGGTGTACCAAAAAAATGCATTTTTGGAAATTTTGCGCGATTTTTTCAAAAATTTTAAATTTTAAATCCTATCAAAATCTCTAAAAATTAATTCGGATTCTGAATTCGGATTCTGAACCTGGATTCTGAATCCCGGACACTGAATTCGGATTCTGAATCCGAATTCTGAATCCAAATTCCAGATTTTGAATCCGAATTCTGAATCCGGATTTTGGATTCGGATTCTGAATTCGGATTCTGAATTCGGATTCTGAATCTGGATTCTGAATCCGAATCTGAATCCGAATTCAGAATCCGGATTAATTTTTAAAGATTTTAATTTTAGAAATTTTGATTTAGAGATTTTGATAGGGGACCTAAATTTTCACCGAAATAAAACTATAGAGGGGGGGGGGAGTTCAATGCGAGAAATCGATTACACATTTGCTGGACCTTGAAAACGCTTCCATGACCCTGTATTAGCCTATTTTCGCTTCAATACACATGTCTCTTCCCGGAATCAGGGTTAGGGAAGTGTTTCAAGATTTGGCAATGCTCGCAATCGATTTCTCGCTTAGAAAACCCCCTTAGGGGTATTTTGTGAAAATTAAAAACTTGAAAAATATTGAAAAAATCGTTAAAAATCCATAAATTGCTCTTTTTGGGGCATCCTGTTGTTTGAAAATGTGCATTAGATTAGAGATAATTCCTCTTTCTCAACTCATCCGTTGTTGTTTTTCAGTAAAATTTGTAAACACAATAATAAAATTTTTAATGTGAAAAATTGTAAAATTTCCAAAAAATACATTTAATTTAAAAAATTTTAAGTTTTAAAAAATAACTTGAGGGTCATACACGGGCAAGAAGTTAGGACAATCAAAAATTTGCGCGGTCGTCTGGATTTTTTTCCAAAGTTTGCGCAGTTGTCTGAATTTTTCGAAATTTTGTTAAAATCCAACTGTGCAATTGAGACCAACCGCGCGGTTCGGATTTGAAACTGTGCCATTGGAACTTCTCATCAGCCGGCCTTCGGCCGGCAGAGGTTACCCAAACTTGCCGCCTCCCCCCAATCTTGCGAGTCCCTCCTTAATTTTAGCCCATTTGTGCGGTTGGTTGGAACAGTTCTATTCCTTGTCCATGTATGTTGAAGGTAATCAATGCTCATTCGAAAATAAGGAGGAAATTTCTAGCGTGATTTTGAAAAAATCCGAGAAAAATTTTTTCTCCAACTGTGCCCCCTGTAAAAATGACCCAAAAATCGAAGTTTTTGGATTTTTTCGAAACCACGCTAGAAGTGTTCTCCGTGTTGAAATACATCAGATAGACAGAAATTTTGGCCGAAAAAATTATACAGGATGTTCTAGACTAGTTAGAAAAATTAACGTAAAATCGGGTTTTTGAGCTTCGAATAAGGTTTTGAATTTTTTAACCGAATTTTGACTCGAAATGACTTTAAAAATTTTTCCATGTGTTTTAGTCTCTAAATAAATTCAATTTGGAGCGCAGTCGAACCGTTTAAGGCAATGTTTGATCTCTTGAGATAGTGTCTTTTAAACATTTTGAAAAATTGCAAAACCCGGTTTTTGGACACCCTGTAAAACTTGTTTTTATCATATATCAATTTTTACATGTTTTGTTAAACACAAATATGTTTTCGTATAAATCCAATAAACAAATTCAAGGAACTAAATTTGCAAAGATAACTCATGATTACAAAATGCTGCAATTTTTCTTAATTTGTTATTTTAATTCTTGGGCAATGTTTGCATGACCAAGTAAACGGCCCAAATGAGGTTTGCTATAAAGCATACAATAATCGAATGTCCTGGACAGTGATGTATTTAAAACCGTAACCGGTTACGTAACCTGCGTAACCGTAACCTGGTTACGTAACCAAAACTGATTTTCATAATTCATGAGAAGTTCTCTATATTCGAACGATTTAACATCGTTTATGCGCGAATTGTGATGAAAATGTAACTTTACATTTCCGAAAAAAAATCAAAACTCACTTTTTGCGGCAAAAGTATATGAGTTTTTCCGCAAAAAATAGCACTAAATTGGCGCTTTTCTTTGCACTTTTGCACTTCTTTGGTCGCAGCTATTAGATCGATGAAGAAAATTCGGATTCAAAAGAAGCATCATAATTTATTCCTGCTAATATATGAATTTCTCGGAATTTATGCACTTCGCCCCCCCCCCAAATTTTGGGAGGGGGGGCCGAAGTGCATAAGTTCCAATTTCTCTATAAATATGTTTTCTCTCTCTCTCAAATATTTTTTTTACTAACAATATTTTTTGTACTAGTATTCGTTTTTGTACTTTAATCATTCCTTTTTTATACTAAAGCTTATTTTTAATATATGTACTTTTAAATTTTAATTAAAATAAAGCATTTAAATTTTTACAGTTGAGGCAAAACTCCTTTTACATGCTTTAAGTGTTTGGCCACTACTGTATGACTAGAAAAGATTTTTGAATGTGGTCTTTTGCCACTATTACACATATAATATTGAAGTTTAAGAAGCCGTATAGAATTGTGAAGAAAAGTTAAATTTTTTATGTATTTTAAAATGCATAAAATTGCTTTTTGATGCCCTGTATGAAGGCTATTTTTTCTATGTTCTTTCAGATATTGTTGTATAAAATGTTTTTAGGCCTAAATTAGATGAAAAGACGTTTCTGAAATACTTCGCACTTTTCTAGAAAGACTTAGGGTCTAAAAATTGGCCTTCAAAAAGGGCATCAAAAAGCAATTTTATACATTTTAAAAATACATGAAAAAAATACAAAATTTTTTATGGCTTATTTAATATTACATGTATAATATGGCAACATACCGCATTAAAAAATATTTCAGATTTTAGCATTAAAATATAAGTTTTATCTTAATTATAATAATAAATAGCTAATACTTTGAAGATTTGATTTTTAAAATGTGGTAGCTAAATTTAAAATTGTCCAACTGAAAAAGAAAGCAAACAAATTTAAAAAGCAATAGCAAACAACCCAGAAAAACTAGGAACAAAAGGAAGAATTTTGGCGGAAAAAAATCAACATTGGAATTACTAAACTTGCGCACGAGTTGATTGGTATGTTTTGGTCCGATTTGTGGATGAATTTTCTACAATTCGAATATGCCGATTAGCCAGTTGTATGATAGAAGAGTTTCTTTGCCAGTTTAAACAAAGTTATATCAAATCAAACAAAAAATTAGTCATCTATGAACTGATTAATTTCTCTAACTTCATAACAAATTTATATAAAAATTAAACAACAACGTAAATTTACATCGATAACCCTTGAAATTTATTGTTACCAGATCAATTATGTCCGGAAGCGAAAAAAGCGATCGGTTCCTATTTCAATTTCATAGGACAATTCGAAATTTTTAATGAAAAATTGAACATTTTGAAAGAAAAATGGGAAAAGATGTTGAAAAATATAGAACTTTAGATGTTTTTTAAGACACCCTATCTGTAAGATTCGATTTTTGACCATTATAAAGGGGCAGGTGGATGCCAGTTACAAAGAAATTTTACAAGGCCAAATTTTGTGGGAAGGAGTTACAGCGACTTTTTTTGGGTCTCAACTTCGGATAGTTTGTTGCGTCGTGTGAGTTTGGTCAGCCGCGTTAGTTGTAATGTTAGTTCCAATTTGAGTTGTAATAACATCATGGATTCGTCGATTCTTTATGAATAAATGTTGTTTGCACCATTCAATTGCGGCCTTTCGTAACGATGTATTAAAAAGCAAATATACAATCGGGGTATCGCCTAAATTAAGTTTGATTTGTATCACACACAACAATTTACCGTGAACCAGAATCCAGATACCATGCTCGGCTGAAGCAAGCACTTCTGGAATGGCCAAAATCCCCATAGCGCTGCCGACATAAACAGTAGCAGAGAAGAAAATCTCCACGCATATGCACGCTGATTGATATAGCATCTTAATAAGATGGTTATTGACTCTTTTCAAAATTATGTAGACTTTTTAGAAAAAATTTAGAGGAAAGAGGAAATCTGCTAAATTGGGGATACCATATGGATATAGGCAATGGCATAAGTACGCAAAAATGTCTCACCACTCGTTGAAGATTTGAAATACTCGAACTCTTGAAAATTTTTGCTTTAACAGTCATCATAATGCACATAATGCTATAGCAGATTCCAAGGATGGGAACAGTAAAAAAACTATTAATGTGCAACATCTGAGCGCCAGATAGAGAAAACTGCAAAGAAATGTGTTTTCAAGAATTCTATAAAAAACTATACCTCTGGATTTCCCTCCAGATTTTTCTCTCCGTACCATGGATCATAATATACCGCATGATTGTTAATGTTGTATATACCTGCGACATTATATAACATGATGAAAATCCAGTATACCAGCGGGACGAGTATCCATAGCCGCATCATTTTTTCACTGAAAACTTGTGAACAGAGATATGGATGAATGAATGAGAGCAAGCGATCTATTGCTATGAGACAACAAGTCATCGTGGCACCGAACCATCCGGCTAAAAATGATACTAATATATTAGGTTGTAATATAAATTATATAAATAATCCCCCATTAAAATCCATATTTTCCTCAATTCAGCTCTGAAACGCCTGTTTTTATAGAGGTTTTACGAGAGAAGAATCGATTCCTGATGGAATTTGGCGATAAAAAATTACCCTGACTCACTGAGCATCTATAATCCGAAATATCGTCTGTGTGCCAGTGAACCTTTCATGAACTTTCCAACAAAAAAATAACACAGGGAATCAATTCGGCGGGTCAAAAAACCTCATAAACACTTTACTGCCCTTTCCAGAACTTAAAGTTAAGCCTATTTTTGAAAAAAATAAAAAATTCTGCGAAAATCGAATTTTTTGCAAAAATTCGATTTTTGACTCTTTTTCGCAAAATTTGGCGTTAATTTGAGTCCTGAAAAGTGATGGTCACCGCTATCGATTTAGTTTTAGACATGATATTTGTCAAATGGAAGACATACCCACTCCTATACATCCAACTACATAGAAAAAAGCTGGATTGGTACAATAATGTATTCCATTCATGGCTTGGAAGCCGGTTATGATAGCATTGAAAGGAAGTGTGACCATGTCGATGATCCCCAAAACGAACATGAACTTGTAGCAAGAGTGTTGCATGAATTCTTTTCTGCACATTACTATCATGAATGGGATATACATCAGCTTAAAATTATCAAAATTTTAGAAAAGGAGAATTTTGCAGGCGGACTATCAAAAAGAGTTTTTGAGAAAATGCATTCGAAAAGAACGACAACACGTTGTTCCACAAGGCACTTTGTTACCAGTTGTTCAAAAGGCAAAATTTTATTTCCGACAAATCGCCGGGTTATTCTCTTGAAACAACCAGACAACAGGTCGGAACAACAGGTTGCCTTTTGGACCGGACTCAGGGTGTCGTCTTATCGGGGTGACGTCTTATCGAGAGCAGAGACCGAAAATGGGCCCCCGAACCCCCCTCGGCCCCTTCGGGGCTCTAGGAGCTGGAGGCCTGAAACTTGGACCCCTTCGGGGGGGGGGGGCCCTAGGGCCGGGCCTTGGAGGCTTCGGGCCCATAAGGCCCCGCAAATGAAATAATGAGAATTTCACGTAACTATGATATTTTCAAATCGCCATAACTTTAACAGATCAACGTTTCTGGCCTCCAAATTTTCGCCATTCCTCCCCCTATACCCTAACTTTTCATGAAGAACATTTTTTGCGTTGACGAGAAATTCTGAAAAAATTTTGGTTTTTCAGTATTCTCTAGTTCTTCAGTGTTACTCGAAAAATCGCCATAACTTTAACAGGTTAACGTTTCAGGCCTCCAAATTTTCGCTATTCCTCCCCCTAATATCCCTATATCCTAACTTTTCATGAGAAACATTTCTTGCGTTGACGAGAAATTCTGAAAAAATTTTGGTTTATCGGAAAATGCGATTTTTCGAATTCCGAAAAACCAGAATTTTTTTGGAATTTCTCGTCAACGCAAAAAATATTCCTCATGAAAAGTTAGGGTATAGAGGGAGGAATGGCGAAAATTTGGAGACCTGAAACGTTGATCTGTTAAAGTTATGGCGATTTGAAAATATCATATTATTCCCTCGGCTTCTTTTTGACCCCAGGCCCCAGTGGGGCCGAGGCTTTGGGGGCCTCGGCCCTTTTCGGTCTCTGATCGAGAGTCGAAAAATTTGGCTACAATTTGAGTTGACGTATTTCTTGTTAACATCTTATTTGCACCTTACTCAAAAACTACTGAATGCCCAAAAAGGGCAATTTTGTGATTTTTTCAAGTTTTTTAATTTTTACTAAAATAACCCTATAGGGATTTTTTCTATGCAAGGGATTTATTGCGCGCATTGCCGAACCTTGAAAACGTTTCCTTGACTCTGGTTCAGGGAAGAGATATGTATATTGAAACGAAATTGCTAATACATGGTCAAGGAAGTATTTTCATAGTCCTGCAATACGCGCAATCGATTCATTCCATTGAAAACTACCTATACGGTTATTTTGAAAAAAATAAAAAATTTGAAAAAATCCCAAAATTGCTCTTTTTGGGTCACTCTGTAATTATATCTTTTTACCTCACAAACGATTCCCATAGTTGAAAACAAGAACCCAACAGGTACATTTGCATGCCCAGTCATGCTGATGTTTGCGCAGTTTGCAACATAAAGTTTCTTCCATTCATCATGGGCAAATATGAAAATGCCTAAACCCAGAAAGGGATGCGTCGCCATCGTTGAATTCGTTCAACTAATTTCAACTAAAGAAAGTAACGTCCGACGAGAATTTATAAGCTTACAATTTTTGAGTTTAAGCTTTTCATTTTCTCCTTTTGTTCTTTTCATAAGATTAGTTTGTCTCATAATACCCACTTTATAAAAATTTAGATAACTTATACGCCTTCAGATTTTTTCAAAAACCTTCAGACAATATATCTTAAGAAGGAAGTTATTTCGAAACAGGAAGGAATTTATCCCTCTATCTTTTCTTTCAAGGAACTATAAGCCATAAAATACGTTCATCATGATTTTAAGAAAAGTATTGAGTTAATCCAAAAGTTTTGAGACTTTTTACATGAATTTTGGACACGAAAATTTATTTTCTAAAAATGACCCTCTATGGGAAATTTTATGCAGAGAATCGATTGCTCGCTTTCCGTAAAAGTGATAACGCTTTCCTGCCCCTGATTCAGGGAAGGAAGTGTGTTCATTGAAGCGAAAATGTTTAATTTTTAAAAATTTCGAATTTTCGCCAGAAAATCTGCTGCCTAGGATTTTTTAACACGGGGAATCGATTGCACGCATTTTCGAGGCATGAAAAAATTTCCCTGACACTGATTTAAGCGATGTTCGTTATGAAACCTTTTTATGGACTATACTAGGGGTAGCTTCCAGCAGTCAAAATAAAAAAATTTCTTCAGATTTGATTCCTCATGATGTAACCCACCCCCCCCCCCCCACCGAATACAAAAAATCAGGCGATTTAAAAAAATTGAAATTTTATATACCAAACTCGCGAAAATTCGGTTTTTTATAGACCTAATTCTCGAAAGTGCGAAATGGGTAATAGACCCAATTCTCATTTTTGGTCTGATCCCATCCCTTGCCCACGTATGATCTCCGCGAATTTAAATGATTTTTAAAAGTGATCTTTTACAAGTTGTTAGTCTCGTCGGAATGCTATAAAAAAATATTTTTAAAGCTTTTGAATGGTCTGAGTATTGAAACGAAATTTTGAATTTCTTAAGGAATTTTTAAAAATTTCACCGCTAATCGATAGAGCGAATCGGAAAACGGTAGCAGCCCAAATTTTGTAAAAAAACATATTCTTCGTTTTCGAGGAAATTTAATTTAAAGTTTATTTAAAATGGTCGAAATTCACATAGATGGGCAAGGTGGAGCCTTCCCTGACCCACTCAAGTATGGGCCCAAAAAATGAAAAGACCCTCTCACTTCGGTCGACCGGTAGGTGAGAGGGCCTCCAAGGGGGCAAATTTCTCAAAAAATTGACCAAATTTTCATCATTTTCATCAATTTTTGTCCAAATTTGCCTTATTTTTGACAAAATTGACCTTTTTGGGGAACTACTCATCAAAGGCCCAATATCCCCCTCCTTGCCCATCTATGGCCTGGGTGGTACGCCCCTAGAGCAAAAGTACATAGGTGTACAAACAGGGAGATCCTTTTGAAAAGCTTTTCCATTGATAAACCTCTATCTATAGGCCTGATAACTTGTACACCTTCAAAAATTTCTCATTTTAACCTTTTGTGTTCAATTCAATTTCCATATTAATCGATTCAATCAATTTGTGCAACTGTCCACAATTTTTTATCCATGCTCGATTAGATCGTTAATTTTTCATGCTCTCAGTTAAATGAAAGGACAAAAATGGGCAAAAAACATATGATTGAATACCAAAATGTTCATTTGTTATCACAGTTTTTTTAGGGTCGCCGTGGCGACCGTACCGCGCAAAAAGGGGTAAAAATACATCAAGACAACCGCGCAAAAAGAGGTGACAACCGCCCAAAAGGGATGACCACCGCGCAAATTTCAAAATTTTGGCGACCCTAAAAAAAGTGTGTTTGTTATGTAAATGATGGGACATGCAGATGTAAAGTTAACAAAAGTGCTTGTCTGTTACAAAAAGAGCACAAGATTAATGATCATTTTGATAGGTTTATAAATGGAAAGGTGCGCGAGGAAAATGAGAGCCCCCTCTTCTTATGTAAACGAGCCTAACCAGCTCAACTAGCTATTATCATATTATCAAAGCGAGCATTAACACCAAAAATCAAAACCTTCCTGCGCCGAGCCGCAACTAGATCCACCATAAACCTCAACTGTTAGCAGCGAGTGGTTTCGATCCACCAACCTATAAGTTATGGTCCAGAATGGACCTGCTCAATTATAGAAGTACAGTGAACGCTTGTTAAGCGGGCCTCCTAAAAAATTCGATAAGCGCCCCCTTCTCTAGGATGGCCCGCTTAACGAGAGTTTACTGTAGTTGCAATAATAATCTTCGCCGGGATGTATTGCATGTCGATCTTTATGATGTTGTAGTCCGAGAGTACTGAATAGGAGTTTTGCTCCTTCTCTTTCAAATAACTCTCGATTTCGGCCTGATGAGATTTTGTCAAAAAATCTTCTGTTCATCTTTGTCGTGAAAACTTGGTCCTTTTCTTGCATGCGGAAGTAATTTGTACTTTTCCCAGGCTTGAGGTACCTTTTCTTGGACCTGACTAGTGAAACGTGAAGTATACGACTTTTTGATCGACCGAATAAATTAAATTTCTAATACCACCTATTTATATTTTTGCTTCAAGATATACCTTTATTAAGTTACTTAGAAATCTTAGATCTGACTCTTGCCTACATAAGTTATTAAATTAGCCTACTCGCCTCCTTGTACTTGCCTCCTTTTCTTCTTCCTGTTTGACTACGTAGTATGTTCTATATCGCACAACTTTATTAACACGAATTTTTATTGGTTTAACTTAATTTTGGCTACACAAATCAAATAATTATATCACAAGCCTACTTGGCTTCTTGTACTTGCCTCATTTTCTTATTTTCTGTTTGACTACGTAGTATGTTCCCGAAAAATCTAGAAGTCACATTAGTTTTGTTATATGCCATTCCATCGATTTTTCTGTACATTTTGCTGATTTATATAATTTTGAAGAGAATTAAGAAAGAGCCGTTTTCGTCGCCATTTTTTAAGCTGTTTGTGTTAAATGGGGTCTTTGTAAGAAT
>JAQGBS010002428.1:0-13189 GCA_034698545.1 Acrobeloides obliquus | reverse complement strand
TCTTATCGATTGCGTCGAATGGGGAAGGTTATGAAGAATAATCGTTGGGTCCCTCATGAATTAACGGAAGAGCAAAAAGATAAAAGATTGTCAGTGATCATGACTTATTGCTAAACCCAATAAATTGACTAAGTACAAAGCGTAATTTGAAAAAATGACAATTCTGCTGAATAGAAAGCTTGTCAGCAAAAATTTTCTTCACTTTTGTGATCGAAGTGGGGGTTCTTCGAGTCCAAGCAATGCGTATTTTCAAAAAATGTTCAAAAAATACACATTCTTTCTTTTGTATTTATCTCAACTCAGCGATCGATTCAAGGCATGGTCTCGGTATCATTCGATAGCTAAGGGTTAGACCTTTAAAATAACACCAAACTTATCGAAATTGACTATGGAAATTTTGGAATTTTAAAGATGTACATAAAATCCGTGGGAAAAATCCTCGTAAATAAAATCCGTGCGGATTTTCAATTTGCAGTGGATTCCCTCCTATTGCCAAATTGTGGGAGGCTAAATTGTCCAAATTGTTCTATTTTGGGGAGAGGAGATTTTTTTTAAATTTGAATTTTTTCCCCAAAAAAATATATTCAGGGTGGGAGGGGATGTTCCCCAGGCCCCTTCCATAATTACAGCCCTGTGTAAGAGAATTTACGATTTCGTCAAAAATATAGATACACATAAAGCAGGTATCTCCAAATAATAAACTTTCAATTTTTTAATTTATATGTATGACCAGCGTAGCTGCGCTACGCGTTATTTTACTAAACCAATATGAGATGTTGCTCATGTGCGTCATTAAAAACAACGTTTCGTATGAACTGCTCGGTAGGATATATAGTATCATTGAAAATACCCATTTTTGCTTTGATTTTTTACTTCTCCCACTGAAATATACGGAGGGGTTCTTAGACCCCACATGGGTGGTCCCATCCAATTGGGTGGGGGGATAACTCGTAACATGACATATGGTCCAATATATTCATGTCAGAAATATACTTTCTCGTGGCATCACGTTTGAAGTTTGCTATATTTAGTACAACTCCATAGACACTCACGCATAAAATTGTTTTTTTATAACTTTATTTTCTGTATAAAAATTTTACTCAAGATCCAACAAAATTAATTTGAAATGAATTAATTATTAAAGTCTTCTTTTTCAACAACTTTAATGTAAATGCAATAGAGCATAAGCAACCTTCAATAGCCAACAAAAACATACTATATGGTCCAATATATTGATACAAATTGGTATCAAGTATCTAAATGTTTAATAATAATCTGATGGAAAATCCCCTTCTCCGAAATTTACCCAAATGACTATAGAACTAGAAATGTATGGGATAAAATTAAATACAAATTCCATACATATGGTATATATAACTAAGGAATTATTCTAAAAATTAAAGGAAAACGTTATTTCAATTGTTAAGAGATTAAACTACTATTCGTTTTTGTGAAGTCTGATTGTTTAAATTGGTTGCTTGAGCCAAATTCGATTTATTATATTTTCTCGATAAATAAACAAAATAAGCACTAGGTATCATTATCAAAATGGCTACGGCTAATTTTTCGTAACCGTAAGTATTAGTTGTGTTTAAGGAGAATATGCATCCCGGAGCCCAACACGCTAAAATTATATTCAAGTTGGTTTTATGCTCGTCTGTTCAGTTCCGCCCAAATCTGTGGCATATGCCAGGAGAGGAATACTTCGAGTACATCCCTCTCTGGACAAAAATCATAAAGGTGTCCTGTTATGATTTGAGTCAAAAAAGTTTTTTCTAGTCAATACCTGTTTGCGATTCTTGGGGATAGTCCAATGAATATAAGAATTCGAACACGAATGATACTAGCGACATTGTAAAAAGAGTGATTTTAATTAAAATTTTCTTTTTTGTTTTGTTGTATTGAACAGGAAAGCTTATAATTATACAACGTTCAATTGTCAAATAAAAAACAGTGACTGGATTTGCCATTATAAATGCTACATAAGGCATAAATGTCCAAAATATTAAATATGCGTTGTATGAATTTTCTAAATCAATCAGTTTTCTTATACTTTTATAGCCTGTTTCACGAGAAGGGTGAAAAAAAGATGCCGCTGCATGGCGTAGTTGATAAAGAAGATGATCATCCGATCTGACAATTTAGGCAACATTGTGCCCGGAGATCCGATCCTGCAGGGTCGAACATTTGCAATTCAATTAATTTTAAAGAAGTTCTGTGCAAAATTGTCAAAACTCTTATTCGCTTCATCTCTCACTGAGCTCAATAACCCTCGCCCTATTCCCTAGACTCGCCTAGTTTTGATACGAATCTGCGAGCTCAACTTTCCTTAACTTTTGTCAGATCGGATGGTCGGTTTCCCTATCAATTGCGCTATGGAACAGTATAATTTTTTTACACCCTTCTCATGAAAGCGATTATATTTGGATTTAAGGAGTTCGTTCTCAAAATGTAATTGAACCAGATTACCGGCGGCCTAGATCCCAAAATCTCTTTAGCCCTGCTCCATGAAACTAAAGCTCATTGTGCTCCCAATCCGCAACGAATTTTACAAGTTGAAAAATTTACTTACCAGGTCGCCACATAAACGTCATATACCCAGAATGAAATACCATAAGAAAATTATAACAAAATGCATTCAAGACATAAACAACTAAAATCGATGATAGTCGACGATGATCGGGTAATTTACGACGTTTGTACACAAATTTCACAACTTTGCTCCAATTATAAATAGCAATTAGGTTACACAAAAAACTAATAGCGCAATAACTTAAGGAGAGATATGGAATGTACGTCAAATCTTTCATGAATATTGAGGTAAACACATAAAGAAAATGTACTTTTTCAAATTTAATTAAACAATAAGAAATTTAGAACGTGCATGTTTAAATTGTTTATTTTTAACTCTTTTCTTTTCAAAATTTGTATCTTTAAGTAATGTTCTCGTTAATCCTTTTAAATGAATGACGAGTGAAATGTTTTTTATTTTATTTTCCAAAAATAACTGGCATTGGAAGCATCATTTACTACATCATTCGTGTAGGGCATGATATGTAGTGCACGAATATATCCCGTGTTACTAATAAGAGTGGGGGTTCCTGTGGAGATATGGCATGAAGAAGACACATTCCTCAACCCTCGTAAGGCTAAGGACCCTACATTCATACTAGTTAATCTCTGGCTATACGAGGCCTAGGCCAAAAGTGTCAATCTATGGACTATATTCGGATTAAGGCCTTTCAAACATATTTTACAGTTTGTTCGATTTGCGTCTCTACACTTAGAAAAAATGAAAGCAATTTTAGGACCTGAACATTTTCGATTTTACGATTTTTTGTTTTTTTAATTCTAAAAATCAAGGAGAGAGGGTTGGACGGAGATTTTTTTTGTTCTCAAGGGGAATGCACTATCTACTCAGATATGCGGCTGTTTTTAGCCAAAAATCGAAAAAAATTTTCTAAAATTGTTTAAACATGACATATCTGTGCTAAGTGAGAGCGTGCTGGGTCCATTTGACAGTAAAGGTTTCCCGAATTTTCAAGAAAAGTGACGAGAAACAATCCCCCTATTTAGGGCTATAAAGAGAAACACACAGGGGCTAATTGGGCGGGGGAGGGGGCAAAAAGGTCGTATTTGACTTGGACTTGTTCATGTCAGAAATATACTTTCTCGGAACATCACAGGAGTTTGCCATATTTAGTACAACTTCATAGACACTCACACATACCTTTGGAAGTTCGTCTACCAAAATGGAGGAAACAAAGTAGGAGTTCGCGCCGGAGAACACTATGGCAACTCCTATCACTATTTCCAGTGCCGAGGTTGCAAAAATAATCAGCATTGTAAGCAACCTTTCAAGAGCGTAAATTCAATTTTGCCTTTTTTTGAAACGACATTTGGCGTTTCAAAAAAAGCAAAATTAAATTTACGCATTTGCCTTTTTAGTATTTTTAATAACTTAAACTTTTTAGCTACACGTTCAATTCGACTTTGCCATCGTAATGGAGTTTTCAAGTTGAAAATTCCAAAAGGACTCCTTCATTATTGCCTATAATTATGCCAATTTTCAAAAAACAAGCCGGTTACAACCGCCTTTGTAAGTGTTAAGTGCTATTATAATTATGTGGTGCCTGAAAATGGGCATTTTGGAGATTAGGTCCGGGTTGATATTTTTTATCATTGAGGTTTGCTCGCGCAAATTTCGCTTTTATACAGATAGAGGAGGGCTGTAGAATACCGTTTTCAGTACTTCTCTATTTGTATAAAATGTTTCCAGTTCATGATTCGTCTCCGAAAATCCGGAACTTCAAAAAATAGGGTGTCGTTATAATTATGTAGAGCAGTATACAAATTAGCGAAGTGGGAAAACAAGAAGCACTGATCAAGAAAGTGTCCACGCATTTTCTTAATCAACATGTCACTTCATCATGCGATATTTTGTGGTTAATTTAAATGAAAGTGAAAAGACTCCGAAATAAACATGTTAAACAGTATTAAACATGCATTTAAGAAAATACTCTGTGTTGAATTGCTTACGCACGAATTAATTAATTTCCCACCAGAAAGTATTGAAATTATGTTTAAAATCTAAACGGTTCACATGTTAGAAATTCAAATCACATATATACCGGATATTTTCTCTTATGCCACTTTTCCATAAGCCATATAGTTATTTTATAGGAAAAAATCGGGTGTTGAATGAACTATTCAAATTATATACCGCAATATGTAAATTCGGAAACGAATATTGCCGATAAATTTTGTCACATTTTTTCCTTGGTAACAGAACCTGTAAATATTGTATTGGTCTCATATTTTATATTTTTGACTAAAGCTGAAAGGAGAAGATTTCACCGAAATTTTTGGTAGGTAGAGCCGAGCAGATCAGATAGCAACGCGGTTGTTTGGCGAAAATTGGCGGAAACTCGAAACTTTAAAAACGAGTCACGCTATTCGACTCAGCTTAATGAGATAGGTAAAACGAGGTATACACCTCTCCCTCGGTACGGCGAGGTATACACCTCCTCCCTCTGTACAGCCCTGTTTTGCCACAAAAAACCGCCGTGATATGAATAGGCCATCTAATCCACTTTAAAAAATTCAAAATTTAGCATCCTCCGCTTCCACATGCTCTTGGCATTTTATTCAATTGTAATATCTCACTTCTGTCTTGACTTGGTGACCTTCATAACGAATACAATTAACCCAACTGGAACCTGGGGGGAGGTTCGAGCATGGACCATCATAGTCGCCAATCTCGGTTCTGATCTACTTCGTTATATATGGATTGCTTTTATAATAGAAAGATATTATGCCACTGTACACAGTCATGAGTATGAAAACCAAAGCCATACATGCTTATCTATAGTTTTGACTTTATTTTCATATGGTATTACCGGGGCGTTGGAGCTTATGAAATATTATTGTAAGTGAAAAAGATTTTTGTTTACAAATTTTTGGGACTCATAAAAAAATTAGGAATGTTTTATAGCAATAGATTATGTTGGAGATTAAGAGGCTTAGGCCTAGGCTTGGGCTTAGGCTTGAGCTTAGGTCTAGGCTTGGGTTTAGGCTTAGGTTTGGGCCTAGGCCTAAGCCTAGGCTTAGGTTTGGCTTAGGCTTAGGTTTATCAATTTTTTGAACGCTGAGATTGATGGGAATCGCATAGTGTGAGAAAACAGTAATATAACCAGGTATAGGTAGACCAAGATATCACTAGCGATGAATATGGAATAACTTTATTCGCGACGTTTCGTCGTATAACGACTTCTTCAGGCTAAAAGAAACAATATAGTACATGGTGAAACAAAAATAATTAAAACATGAGCAAAAAGTACGTTACAGTTTAGATAGTCAGTACGTAAATTTACAATTTGAAAAAGGGTTGTCAGGGGGTATAGCACAAAAGTAAAAGTGTAAAGCGAAAGTGAAAAGTGTAAGTGAAAAGTATAAGTGAAAAGCTTAGGTTTAGTTTAGGCTTAAGTTTAGGCTTACAATTGTTTGCATAGCCTCTTTAATAATAATTTTTTAATGGCGCTAAATGAAGCTATCGTTTATAGCATTATGTTTATTAGTGATATTGTTGGCCTCATTGTAAGCCTGTTTAATTTTTCAAACATTTATTTTCAATTTTTTAAGTCAATATATTTCCTTTACAAATACAACCACCATCTTCGAAAAATCAACCCTAATAGCAATGTTGTCCTCACACAAAGATATCAGGTAGATAAATCAAGTTTTCATTTTTTGCAAAATTCTAGATAACCGAAAATATTCGTGCACTCCGATTATTGTTTCCAATAATTCTAATGGGAGTTTGCGTGACAACTTCTGGGACTATTATAAGAGTTATAACGACTTGTGTTATAGACTTGAAATGGATTTTCAGATATACTATAGTGCTGTATTATGGGGTAATGTGATAATAAGAGATAGGGTCGGGCCAGTGCCGTTCCGGGGGGGAAGTACATGTACCCCACTCTCTTTGAAAATGTCAAATTCGGATTTTCGTATATATTTTTACCCCTAGAGGGGTCATTGCCTGAAAAAATTTTCACGTGGGTGGCTCCTCTATTGTGTAGTAGCTCCAAAATTCCTACACATAAGGGCCCCCTTTATGTTTTTGAGAAAAATGACCTTGCCCCCTAGCCTTTTTTGTTACGCCATTGGGGTCGGGTTGAGTAGATTCTATTTGTCATTTTTTGAAGAGATTCAGATTAAAGGCAACAATTTTTAAGCTGAAACTCCTAAGAAAATGGTAATTTTTGGTGAAGAATTGAAGATTTTTAGTGAAAATTTTTGAGTAGGAACACAAAGCATATACTTTTATATATGAACACAAAATTTTAGTTCTTCAACTTGTACATATTCATAGCCCTGGTAACTTGGCTGAAAAACGATCGCATTTACTGCAAGGGAATTCACCAGCAGATTTTGAAAAAATTTCAACGACACAATCGAATAGTGACACCTACAGCAACGAAAAATAACAAACTCATATTCAAAAATGTGGAAGGAAAGATTATAATAACGAATCAGTCAACAGAAATCTATTTTTCTAACTTGAAAAATTTTTGGGCCAATCGTAATGTTAATACAAAAAATCTTATTTGAAATTTTTTTAAAAAGATATTCGAATTTGTAAAAATAAATAAAGCCAATCCTGATGTCATTAGAAAGCTGGATTTCGTAGCAATCGAATGATACCAAAATCATGCCATAACTTTTTCTGGTTACTGAGTTATTGCATAATTAGTCAAAAATGTCAGTTTTTTCGACATTTTTGATCCCCCTGGTGCCAAAAAATCAAATTTTCAAAATGTTATCCAAATTGGCTGAAATTCAGTGTCATGCGTTTTTTCGACATGGAGAACACGAATCTGAAGGAATTTTTTGATTTTGACCTAGGAAGGTACCCCCATGATGAGCATAAATGGCTCAAAAACTTTATATTCCCTGAATCAGGGTTAGATAAGCATTATCATGCTTCGGCAATGCGCGCAATCGATTTCCCGACTAGAAAAACCCTACTACTATCTAAAATTTTGTAAAAAATCGACTTCTATAATCAAATATCGATATTTTAAAATTAATTTGCAACATTGAAAAACGCCCCATTTTTTGAAAAAGTCTGGACATTGACACGAAAACGTGAGTCTCTCTCAAAAATACTGATATGTCTGTCCAGTCGTTCTCGAGAACGCTTGATTTAAACCTTCAGTGCTAAAAATAAAGCTGTAGGGGACGATGAGAGAAGACGATCGAGATTACTTTTATGGGAGTACCCCCTAAAAAATTTTTTAACAATGATTTCCAGCTTTTAATGAGTCCCTCAATTCAATCTCTAGCTAAAAACAAGGGAAGCAATGATCGAGAACGTATTTTTCACGCACAACTTTTTTCCCAGTTGTCTTTTGTTGTGAATTCAAGTGCAAATTGAAAAGATCCGAAACAAACGTATTAAACAATATTAAATACGCATTTAAAGGGAGTATAGACTATTATCATGAAAAATTTTTCTCAAATGATCATCTTTAGAGGTAATTCTATGCGGGAAATCGATTGCGCGCACTCTCGCATTGTGAAAACGCTTCCTTGATTCTGATTGAGGGGAGGAATCGGCTTATTGAAACGAAAACGAAACATTTTTGGATTTTTATGAAAATCGGCGATTCTTAGATTTTTTCTAGGCGGGGAATCGATTGCGCGCACTCCCAAATTATGAAAACACTTCCTTGACCCTGATTCAGGAAAGGAATCGGTGTATTGAAGCGAAAATCAAATTATTTACGTAAATACGTATCACTTCTCTGAATCAGGGTCAAGAAGACGTTTTTACGGTTTGAGAATGCGCGTAATCGATTCCCCGCCTAGAAAAACCTATAAATCGACGGTTTTCTCATAAAAATCCGAAAATATTTGATTTTCGCTTCAATACATCGATTTCTTCCTTGAATCAGGGTCAAGGAAACGTTTTCACAATTTGGGAGTGCGGACAATTGATTTCTCTTATAGAATTACCCCTAAAAATGATTAATTGAGAAAAAATTTTCATGATAATAGTCCATAATTTATACCCCTTTAAGAATATACTTTGTGTTAGCTTGTATACGCATGGAATTAATTAATTTCCCACCAGAGTGCGTTGTAATTCGATTTAACATCTAAACGGTTCACATGTTAGAAATTCAAATCGTATATATACTGGATATTTTCTCTTATGCCACTTTTCCATTTGCCATATAGTTATTTTATAGGAAAAAATCGGGTGTTGAATGAACTATTCAAATTATATACCGCAATATGTAAATCCGGAAACGAATGTTGCCGATAAATTTTGTCGCATTTTTTCCATGCTGACAGAACCTGTAAATATTGTATTGGTCTCATATTTTGTATTCTTGACGAAATCCGACATGAAAAGATTTCATCGAAATTTTTGGTAGGTAGAACAAAGCCGATCGGATAACACGGCAATTTTTTACAAAAATTGACGGAAACTCGAAACTTTAAGAATGAGTCACGTCATTTTACTCAGCTCAACGAGACGAGTAAAACGAGGTATATATTGTTCACAAAAGAAAACTCACGTGACCGAGTGGTTAGTGTGCAAGGATTGTATGTATAGGTCGCGGATTCGATTCCCGGCTCAAAATTAAAATTTTTCGATTTTCATGAAATTTTTTGCATATGCCTATTATTGGTCGTAGATCATTTTTCTATTATTATTTGTTTATATATAATTGTTTTGATATGTATGGCGCTGACTCAATTCCCGCCATGCATGTCAAACCGTCATAATAACAGGAAATTGATCTACGATCAAAAATAGGCATGCAAAAAATTTCATGAAAATCGAAAAACTTTAATTTTGGGCCGAGATTCGAACCGTGACCTATAAATGCAATCCTTGTACAATAACCACTCGGCCATGCGAAGTTCCAAAAGTATATACCTCGTTTTGCTCGTCACATTGAGTTGAGTCGAATGAGTGTCTCGTTTTTAAAATTTCGAGTTTCCGCCAATTTTTGCCGCAAAAAACCGCCGTAATAGGATATGGCTAGGCCAAGCTTATCCACTCAACAAAATTCCAATTTTAGCATCCTTCGCTTCCACATGCTCTTGGCATTTTATTCAATTGTGGTATCCCACTTCTGTCTTGACTTGGTGCCTTTCATAACGAATACAAATAACCCAAGTGGAACCTGGGGTGAGATTCGAGCATGGACCATCATAGTCGCCAATCTCGGTTCTGATCTACTTCGTTATATATGGATTGCTTTTATAATAGAAAGATATTATGCCACTGTACACAGTCATGAGTATGAAAACCAAAGCCATACATGCTTACCTATAGTTTTGACTTTATTTTCGTATGGTATTACCGGGGCGTTGGAGCTTATGAAATATTATTGTAAATTTTGTTTACAAATTGAGGCTCATCAAAAAATTAGAAATGCTTATAGAAATAGATGATGTTGGAAATTAAGAGGCTTATGCTTGGGCTTAGGCTTAAGCTTGGGCTTAGGCTTAAGCTTAGGCTTACAATTGTTTGCATCGCCTCTTTAATACTAATTTTTTAGTGGCACTAAATGAAGCTATCGTCTATAGCATCATGTTTATTAGTGATGTTGTTGGCCTGATCGTAAGCCTTTTTAATTTTTCAAACATTTATTTTCAATTTTTTTAAGTCAATATATCTCCTTTACAAATACAACCACCGGCTCCGAAAAATCAACCACTATAGCAATGTTGTCCTCACACAAAGATATCAGGTAGATAAATCAAGTTTTCGTTTTTTGCAAAATTCTAGATAACCGAAAATATTCGTGCACTCCAAGTATTGTTTCCAATAATTTTAATGGGAGTTTGCGTGACAACTTCTGGAACTATTATAAGAGTTATCACGACTTGTGTTATAGACTTGAAATGGCTTTTCAGATATACTATAGTGCTGTATTATGGGGTAATGTAATAATAAGAGATAGGGTCGGGCCAGTGCCGTTCCGGGGGGGAGGTACATGTACCCCACTCTCTAACAAAAAATGCTCCATTTTTCATGAACTTCTGAATATATACAAATCATGGCAACTTTTTTCCGAGTGGAATGTTCTTTAACATAAAATTTTAGTTCTTCAACTTGTACATATTCATATCCCTAGTAACTTGGCTGAAAAACGATCACGTTTACCGCAAAAAAATTAACCAACAGATTGTGAAAAAATTTAAACGACACCATCGTACAGTGACAACTACAGTAACACAAGATAATAAGCTCATATTCAAAAATGTGGAAGGAAAGACTGTAATAACGGATCAGTCAGCAGAAATCTATTTTTCCAACTTGAATTATTTTTGGCCTGATCCTAATGTTAACAAAAACAATCTTACTTGAAATTTTTTAAAGCTATTTCAATTTGTAAAAATAAATAATTCATTTGTTTCTACCAGATCGGATAGGTATTCTTCAGTAAATCGATGGCCCATGATTTGTGGCCAGTGATCCTACTATATCAAACGTATAGAGTCTGAGTGTGTAAACCATAGGTGCACAAATCGGGGGGACAAGAGTCTCACGATACGACATGTTTTCGACCTTTTTTGGCTTTTACAAGTTTTTCCAATGATTTCATTTTTAGTACTACATTTTCCCATCGTGAGAAGCATTGTGCCCGCTCGGAGTCACTCGTAGAGAAACCGTGAGAGCTGGAGGCGTCCGTGTCCCTGTACTTATTAAAATAAATAAATAAATCTTTAGGCTATATGTTATCCAAGATGCCAATGTAACAGTTCTCAAGTTACTTGCAATAACTTGAATGAAAAGACCGCTGATTTCTTTCACAAATATATTCCTAAGATTTATCCGGATTTGGACACTTTGGTTGTAACTGGAAATAGTTTTGGAGCTTTACCAGACGAAAATCTTTTTGGGAGTAATAATCGTTATGAAAAATTATCTCTTGTAAATTTAACCAACAATGAAATTACACAGAAAACTTCAAAAATGTTAGCCCCCTAAACGAGGTTTTCATGCAAAGTGATGTTCCATAAAGTTGTTCACCTCGACTTACGATTCGGATGAAAAAAGATCATCTCGTACGGATTTAAAATGACGAGATATGGCCTTAAAGCGAAAAAATAAGGTCAAAATCTTGTGAGGCCCGTAGACCATAGGTGGAGAAAAACTTTAATTTTTTGCTTCATTGTGCTTATAATTATGCCAATTTTCAAAAAACAAGCCGGTTACAACTGCATTTATAAGTGTCGTTATAATTATGTGGAGCCTGAAAATGGGCATTTTGGAGTTCCGGGTCGATATTTTTTATCTTTGAGGCTTGAAAGCTGGATTTCGTAACAATCGAATGACACCAAAATCATGCTATAACTCTTTCTAGTTGCGGAGTTATTGCATAATTAGTAAAAAAAACATGAAAATTCGATTGTGGCGCCCTTGGGACCAAAAATCGAATTTTTAAAAAGTTCTCCAAATTGACTGAAATTTGGTGTCAATGGGTTTTTCGACATGAGTAACACAAATCTGAAGAAATTTTTTGATTTTAACTACAGGAAGGTGTCCTACGATGAGCACACCCCAAAAATGGCTCAAAAACTTTGTATTCCTGAATCAGGGTTAGGCAAGCATTTTCATACCTCGGAAATTCGCGCAATCAATTCCCCGACTAGAAAACCCAAATACAGTGAAATTTTTGTAAAAAATCGACTTCTATAACCAAATATCGACATTTTAAAATTAACTTGCAATATTGAAAAACACTCATTTTTGAAAAAGCCTGTATATTGACACGAAAACATGATCTATTCTCAAAATGACCGATTGAATTGCATTCAGCATACACTCTTATCCAATGCTGAAAAAATTTTTATCGGAAACGGATGAAAAATAATAACCAATTCGCGCTTCCAATCACCCATGCCACCGTAAGTATGGATGTCGATTTCGCTATGTGAAAGAAAATATGTTAGGCCATGTGATTTATTGCAAAGACATCCTTACTGGCCCAAAGAATATTTTTATGGAGAAGATGCGGATGTACGTATGAAATTTTTGGTTTTCTTGATGATATCAGACTTGAAAAGTGAGGAAATCCCACCAAACATGCGGAAGAGGTACATGCATAAATTGGTTATTTCAAACCTCCATTTTGACGAATCAATGGAATATCTTTTCAATAGCCGAACGGTAATGGGTCCAATTTTAGACAAAAAGATTTTGGCCTATAATCTTTTTAATCGATTTTTTTCGTTTTTTGAGATTAGCCAAAACTTGGAAGCTAGTTTCCAAAAAAATTAAAAACTTTTGGACTTCGTGAAGTTGGTGTCTTCCATACCAAATTTACCGAGGAATCGCTTGTGCACAAAATTAGCGCGCAAAAAAATTTCAATTTTTCTGTAATTGAGTTTGTTGATTTTGTGTTTTTTGACCCTACAGCCAAGGAGTGAAGTCAAAAAATTTAATTCAAACTCATATATGGATTATCCGAATACAGTCAGTTTTCGTCGTTAAATTTACATATGATTTTTTAAATTATAGTCTTTTTTTCGTCAAAGATTTTTTTTCTTCTATAAAATTTTTCTGATTGAATCAGGAATTAACCCGTTTTGGACGACTGGGTCATATATGACCCACCACAAAGATTGACCTGTATGTCATAAATTTTATTATCAA
>JAQGBS010002427.1:0-13191 GCA_034698545.1 Acrobeloides obliquus | reverse complement strand
TGTCAAATGGTTGGTGGAACATGGAAAAGCTAATGTTGAGGCTACAGACAATGATGGCCAGACGGTGCTGCACTGGGTAGCTCAGGGTAACTTAGATGTCGTCCAATGGTTGGTGGAACATAAAAAAGCTAATGTTGAGGCTACAAACTATTTTGGCCAGACGGTGCTGCACTGGGCAGCTCGAGGTAACTTAGATGTCGTCCAATGGTTGGTGGAACATGAAAAAGCTAATGTTGAGGCTACAGACAATGATGGCCAGACGGTGCTGCACTGGGCAGCTAAACAGGGAAAATGGGATGTTGTCAAATGGTTGGTGGAACATGGCGCTGATGTTAATGTTAAAAGCGATGATGGCAAGACAGTGCTGCACTTTGCAGCTCAAGAGTATAAATTGGATGTTATCAAATGGTTGGTGAAACATGGCGCTGATGTTAATGTTAAAAGCGATGATCGCAAGACGGTGCTGGACTCGGCTTTTTTCAATTGGGTAACTTTGATATATTCCAATGATTGGTTGGACATAGCGTTGACGTTAATGTTAAAAGAATGGGATCAATGGTGTAGTGGTTAGCGCGTTAGACTAGCAACCAGAAGGTCGAGGGTTCGATTCCCGGGTGCATCACTTTGTTTTTGCCTCATTTTTTGACTATCAACTTCAAAGTCAAATATCTCGCCACTGTTAAATAATTTTTATATACGGTTTTTTGCATGTGTTAGAGGGACTAAAGCTCTGTATTTTCATACAAAAATTAAATTTCTAACAAAAAATTTTTGAAAATTCCACCTGGGGTGCTGCCCATGTATGATACAAGCCAATCATTCACACCACCCCAAAAACCACCTTATACAGATTCCATTTTATATAGGATTTCTTTGGATTTTTTCCAAAAATTTTTTTTCTGGGGTACCCCCCTCAGGAAAATTTTTTATCCACTGAAACGTTTATCAATCGATTCCCCGGTAGAAAAAACCTCATATATACACGAGAAAATTCCGTTTCCCTTTGATTTGAAAAAGTTAAAGCCAATTTTCCCCCTTGAGAGCACGATTTTTGACCCCAACTCGAAAAGTTTTTCAAGTTTTTCTCGGGACCCCTAAAGTTTTTTCATCTAATTTAAAAGCATTCGGTAGAGGAATATTTGAGACACAATCGATTCCATTTTCATGAATAAAGACAGAGTTTTGAATTTTTTACACAACTTTGAAATTGGGGGTACCCCCTCTTTTTCGTATTCCTGCGTTCCAGAGGGTGTGTTCCCCCAAAACTCGAGCCGCAATTGACACCCCTTTAAGTTTTAGTAAAATCTAATCTTTTATTTTTAATTTTTAAAATAAAAATTTAAACATTCGAAGCTAACAAATACGACAAAATATAAATTAATGAGAGTCTTGAAGGTTAGAAAAGGCGAAGTTAATGTTGATTACAATTTTTATGTTGATTCCAGATAAGTGTAACTATAGACTTTTTTTCGATGTTGATTTTGATGGCTTCACATGGATTTTGGGCATCTTTTATCGAGACCGTATAATTTTTATTATCATCTCTATTATGAAGAACGACAACAATCTGGTTTGTAGACGTAATAAAAGATCCTCCTTCAAGATTGTCTTGCGGATTTCCCCAAGTCGTAGCGATTCTATAAGAGTCTGGACGAATGAATTTACTAAAAAGTCAATTTGTTGTTAAATTTTTTTTAAAAACTCTACCTAAAATGCCCAAATGTATAAAACATAGGTTGTTTATAAAAAGTTAGATTATCATTAGCAACAACTATGGGTGCATCAACTTTACCACCAGGACCACCTCGTTCATTTAGAGCAAGATTCCAATCGATCCAACCGGTAGACCAATGGTTAAGGTTCTAAAAATGAGTGAAATTTTTTTAATTTTAAGTTGATCAGGCTGTAGGATCCCAAAAAGAACCCCCTTTAACAAAACATACATCCATAATATCATGCGCATATAATTCACCACGAGTCCAATTTCCTAAGGTTACACCTTGGTACGGACCTCCGGCCAAACCGGTACATGCCTAAAAAAAGGTAAATCCTGTTTAATTTTCGTTACTTCAGTATTAAGAATCCAAAAATTGGGATGTTTATTATGGATATTCTCAGGAACCGTTGAATTTATTCCCATATCGTCATACCAATGCATAGCTATTCCATCGACATATGAAGAAGTAAACGGATCGGCCAGGACCTAACAAGATTGTAAGTTACTCATTTATAAGAAAACATTCCATCACTTACTGTATCAATGAAATCCTCTGCTCCACCGCGATTAAAGTCCCAAATCATTATTTTTAAATTTTTTGTTAAAGCGTTAGATTTCATTTTAGGACCCAAGAAATACTTGATAAAATCTCTAAACACTTTTATCTACAGGGTTGGCAAGTTATGGACTATAGTTTTTTTCGTTTTTCTTTAGCCTTAGGCTTAGTCATAGGCTTAGACTTAGGCCTAGCCTTAGGCTTAGCCATAGGCTTAGGCTTAGACTTAGACTTAGGCTTAGCCATAGGCTTAGGCTTAGCCTTAGGCTTAGCCATAGGCTTAGGCTTAGGCTTAGCCTTGGGCTTAGGCTTAGGTTTAGCCGTAGCCTTAGGCTTAGCCTTGGGCTTAGGCTTAGACTTAGGCTTAGCCATAGGTTAGACTTAGGCCTAGCCTTATGCTTAACCTTGGGCTTAGCCTTGGGCTTAGCCTTAGGCTTAGACTTAGTTTTTGGCTTAGGCTCAGCCTTAGGCTTAGACTTATGCTTAGCCTTGGGCTTAGGCTTAGACTTAAGCTTAGCCTTAGGCTTAGCCTTGGGCTTAGGTCCAGCCTTAGGCTTAGGCTTATCTTTTGTCTACTCAAATAAATATATTCAAATAAATATTTTATCTACTCATATAAGTATACTCGAATAACTATACTCAGATAAATATTTTATCTACTCAAATAAATAAAATATCTACTCCTTTAATTACGTTCCCATTTTTTTACTCTATAAAATACCTTTCGACTTCAGCCGTTAAATACATCCCAACTGCACTAGTATGTATCGTAGGTTCGTTTTGTATTGTGAGGCCCCAAAATGTAACATTTTGTTTAGCATGTTCATCGAAAAATCTATAAAATTTGTTTTCACTTTTTTATTATTTAAAATATACTTATAAAAATAATTCGTATAAGTTTGCCACCATTTTGTGGTATCATTATTTCCTAAAAGACTTCCTTTCAACGTGTTATTGTTTAAACTATTCATATTATCCATGGTTTTCATCCAAGCTGGACCTGACCAAGGACTACCAAAAAGTTTCAAATTTTCACCGATTAAAGATTGAGCTATTTTCATTGCGGGGATCTAAATTATAACAAATTTATATTCAACTTGCAAACAAACTTTGTATTTAATATCTTCATCGCCTAAAGAAAAATTCAATAAACTGAAATCATTTGGGAAATCATCATAAGAATATTGGCTTAAAGAAAAATCAGCGGCTCCTATAGGGACTCTACCAAAGATATAACCATTTCCTGAAAAATGAGTAACTTTCGTGTTTTTTTACCCACCATTTTCTCCAAAATACGATGCAATTAAGTTGATCTGTGCACCTACAGGCAAACTCATAACATTTACACTGGCAGATCCACTAAATGCAGTTCCAAATCCCTGAATTTTTTGATACGTGATGGAAGAATTGATCGTAATCGTGACATCGACTTGGCCTTAAAATGTGTTTATAAAAATTTAAAAAAACGATGTACCTAATGAACCAGAAGTAAAGTTTAAGTTGGTGCGAGCAAAACGTTGTCCACTTTCGGAGGTAGTGTATACAGCAACTTGTTCTGGTTGAAGTACACCAAGAGGCGGAACCTCATCACAATATGTAGAATTACATACACAAACTATTCCAGCTGACTTAGTCTGAGGAACGCATGGCTTTTGGGATAGAATACCTAAATCATAGGATAAAACTGTTATCGTTTTTAAAAAGCTTATTAGATTTTTACGGGATTTGTTTGATTTGATCTCAGTGATCACACTCAAGAACAGCATCAGAAAATCTTTTTTCTTGCTTGAGAGAACTCAAAAATACGGTTTTTCAGCACCCGCTAGAACACGTATAGAAAACCAGCAGGGGAATGGTTCTTTTGAGATCTTATAAAAATTTACCTGTGAATCCCAAAAGAACTAATAATAGACTCTTCCACATTATTTTTGCACAAAGTGATTGATAAAAGAATGAATTTTGCTTATGTACTCTTGCCCATTGATATTCTTGTGCATTGGTGCATTGATAAGAAAATTTTCAAGATTCCACAATATCTCTAGAACATTTTAGAGTCTCTCTAGCACATTTTAGAACAGTTTTCATAGATCACATATCCAGCACAGCTAACGCAAGAGATTGTTCCTTATCAAATTGAATAGTAGAGAAGAGTGCACATGTTTTATGAAAATTCTTACGATTCCCATGTGTTGCATTAAGGAGAATAGAGCTGATAATGGGTCAATAGGACTTCTTGCACATTCTTTTAATATTTGGAGCATTTAGCAAACCCACCCTCATAAAATTACGTGAAATTTTCTTCTTTCCTCCCCCCTCCCCGGCACGACCCTCTTTCCTCTCCCCTTGGCACAACTCTCTCGACCCCTCGGCTGTTTCTTCACCTTCCCTTTTCATTTTTAATCAATGTACAATAATACTGTTGTACAGGGTGGTCCAAAATTACACGGACTTTTTTAAAACTTTTTATTAGAATCAATGAATAACATCAAAATGTAACCAAAACAATTTGCAACATTAAAAATAAACAAATTCATTCAAAATTATCGCCATTCGATGCAATTACCGCGTCAAGGCGTCTTGGCCAGTCGTCTATGGCTCGATTAATCATCCCTTGATCCAAATTTTCGAATGCTTCGGTGATTGCTTGCTTCAGAGACTCGATCGAATTGTGTGCTTCTGCATTTACTTGAGCTTCGAAGATACTCCAAATGGCGTAGTCGAGTGAATTCAAGCCTGGAGATGACGCCGGCCATTCATTTTTCATTTGAAAGCGATTTTTTAAATAATGAACGTAAGTCCATCAAGAAAGTAGAAAAGTCTGTATAATTTTCGACCACCCTGTATTTTCTATTATACTGCCTTCAATGATAAATAATATCTTGGAATGTGATTGTAGTATGATCAAATTTTTTAGCACGTGAAATAAAAACTAGAACAGGCATGTTTTATGTACTTCTATATATTGTGAATTGTTTGCACATGCTGCTTTATTTTACTGTTGTGCTTTTATCATACAAGTACTGTTGTGCTTTTATCATACAAACACTGTTGTGCTTGTATCAAAATCATTTATATAAAAGATAACAATTTTACCTTCTTTGTTTTTACATATTTTTAGATAACCATGCTAAAGTTGTCAAGTGTCTTATTAAGCCTATATTTCTTATTCCAACGCACCGACGCTGGAACCTTTAGCGTCGACTATAACAATGCCCAATTTTTAAAAGATGGCAAGCCGTTTCGGTACATTTCAGGGTCGATTCACTATTTTCGAGTTCACCCTGATTTGTGGAATGATCGACTGCAACGAGTCCGTGCACTTGGCTTCAATGCAGTTCAAGTCTATGTTGCATGGAATTTGCATGAGCCTATAGAGGGAACGTAAGAGCCATATGATTCGAGGGCCTAAAAATGATGGTATATAAATGTTTAGGTTCGATTTTGCCAGTCCTCATCTTAATCTAACACATTTCTTATTACTGGCTCAACAAAATAATCTGAATGTTTTGTTCAGGCCGGGGCCATATATTTGCTCTGAATGGGATAATAGTGGTCTTCCTTGGTGGTTGCTCAAATATGACGGTATTACATTCAGGACATATGATACAACGTAAGCGTCGAATTAGATTTTTAGCCATTTTTTTATTTTGGGTCATTTTTTCAAAAATAAATTTTTAGCTACATTGCAAAAGTCCAGAATTATTACAACGTCCTACTTGAAATTGTCAAACCGCTACTATATCAGAATGGAGGCCCAATACTCACAGTTCAAGTGGAAAACGAATATGGCTATGCCCCAGCTTGCAACCATACATACACCGCTTGGCTAAGGGATTTGCTTTGGAGTAAGCTAGGAAATGACACCGTGTTGACTACTGGTAAATCAAAGTTATCACACCACTAACGAGTGTCATTTTTAGTCGATGGACCTTTTCAGCTACAATGTGGGACTGTGCCCGGAGTTTTAGCAACAGTGGATTTTGGAGTTGATAGCAATGCGAATATTGATAAATATTTCAATCTACAACATAAATATAATAATGGGGGTAAGCCTAAGCCTAAACCTTAGCCAAAGCCCAGATATACTATTTTCAAGAACTCTCGTCCTCATTATGACTTTCCGACACTTACTCCTACGCCATGGCCACCCAAATTTTTTTTAGGCGGGAAGCAGTATTAAAAGAGTGCTATATTTTCAGGCCCAACAATTTGCACCGAATATTGGGTTGGAAATTTCGATACCACATGGGGTCAACCCCTAGGACAAGTCCCAGATCCAGCAGCGGTAGCTGGAAATATGGGCTATATGTATTATAACTGGAACGCTTCATTCAATTTCTACATGATACATGGTGGGACAAATTTCGGCTTCATGAATGGTGTTGAACCAAATGCACCGGTATGAGTCAAAAAATCCACTTATAAAAATTTGACACCATTATTTTTTTCACATTTATTTTCACACTTACTTTTCTCATGTTACTTTTTTCACTTTTTTATTTGAATTTTTTCAACAACAATTTAGATCGTCACTTCTTACGACTATGGTTCAGCTATAGCAGAAAATGGCGATATTACACCCGTCTACACCGCAGTCAGATCGTTTATCCAGAATATTTCCGATTGGCCACAGCCACCGTTGAGCATCCCAGCTAATAACCCGTACCTTTTTGCTTCATCCTTCACACCAACAAAAATTTTTTAGTGCTACAAACTATGGCCAAGTAACACTACAAAGAATCGGAACCAACTTGATTTCGACTCTGACTCAAATCCAAGAAGCTTGTCATCAAGCTCAATATCCAAAAAACTTTGAGGAAATTGATCATGGATTTGGTTATGTTCTATACACGACTACATTGGCGAAAGGCGGAAAACTGTTGTCATCTAAGTGGATCAGGGATTATGGATATGTTTTTGTAAACAATGTTTATCAAGTAAGGAGGTCTAAATCGTCCCATCTTACAAGTTATGCGGAACTAGTATTTCACTGAACGTGAAATTTTTCGAAAAAAATATTTTTTCATCATCTGGAAATGCCCCCTCTAGGGGTAATTTTATACGGGGAATCCGAATTTCATATTTCCGAGACCTGAAAATATTTCCCCAAACCAAGAAAAGGCTATTTATATGACATATGGCATGTGTCTCTTGCCAAAAATGTAGTCCTAAAGAGAGCCGGAGTCATATAAATAGCCTTTTCTTGATTCGGGGACAAGTTTTCAGGTCTCGGAAATGTGAAATTTCAGATTCCTCACATAAAATTTACTCCTAGAGAGGCCAATTGCAGATGATGAAAAAAATTTTTTTTGAAAAATTTCACGTTTAGTGGGATACATAATCGATACTAGTTCCAGTTATTATACAGCGTTGGTCTGAAGAAAAATGCAACTTTTTTGAAAAATTCTTAATAATGTAATTTTTGAAGAAATTGAAAATCTTTTTTGAGATGTGTTACTTCAAAATCTTGGATACCAAATAAATTTAGAACCAAAATGGTGCTATTTTTGGCTATGGTAACGTAAGTTCAATCCCCATCAATGCCCAACCAGGCGATGTTTTGCGAATTTTGGTAGAAAATCATGGCCGCATGCATTTTCCTGGGGTAAACACCGACAGTCACCATAAAGTAAGATTGGAAATTTTTGTACGAAAATCATTCTTTGGAGCTACTACACAATGGGGGCCACCCACGTGAAAAAATTTTTTCTAGAAATGACCCCTCTAGAGGTAAAAACATGTGAAGAATCCGAATTTGACATTTTCGAAGCGAAAAACGCTGCGACTTTTCGCTTCAATATACAATACGCCTTCCCTAAATCATGGAAGCGTTTTTTCTCTTCGAAAATCAAATTCGGATTCTCCACATGTTTTTACCCCCTATAAGGGCCATTTCCAGAAAAAATTTTCATATGGTTGCCCCCATATTGTGTAGTAGCTCCCATTTTTTCAGGGTCTTCATAATGAAACGATTGTCGACGGAGTTGATATCACTCTAAACAATTGGTTCGCATGTGGTATCAACTTAACGAAAGCGTCGATTGATCAATTAGCTCAGAGCGCTATCAAGGAAAATCAACAAGAGAGGAATTTCGCGGAGAAAGCTGTTGGATTGCCAGGAGTCTTTGTGGGACAATTTGCCGCCAATACACTCACAGATACCTTCTTTGATTCCAGAGGCTGGGGTAAAGGACAACTTTTTGTCAATGGCTATAATATTGGGAGGTATTGGCCAACTGCTGGACCTCAAGTAAGAATTTTTTGTTGACTCTTAGCCCAGACACACCTGGGGGACGTATCCCCTTCAAGAAGTCGGCCGAAGGCCGCAAAAGCCAAAAAGCACCCTTATGTTCTTCCAGATTTTGAAAAATTTTGTAAAAAATGAACATGTTTTTCATTTTTTTTCACCAAAATTGGAAATTTTTAGCCAAAAATGTCAATTTTTGACCAGAGATCGCAATTTTTTGGATATTTTTGCCTAAAATGCGTCAAAATGCTGTTTTTTGACCCCCAAAAATGCCAATTTTTCGTCCCCTCTCCAACTGAATCCTAGCTATTGACTGATTTTTGGGTATAAAAATTGAAATTTTTAAATTTTAGATGACCTTGTATGTACCCAAACCATTTCTTCAACAAACGAATACAGTTGTATTGATTGAATTAACTGGAGCACAACAAAATTTTATCACTTTTATTGATCATGCTATTTGGAACTGAACAAATTATTATTTTTTAATGTAAACAAGATGAATTAAATGCAAAAACTTTGCTGCGCTATCGGGAGTCGAACCTGCGCTCAATAAACCGCAAGTCTATCGTGCTAACTAGTGATAGAAAACCGACCCGAACCCGGCGATCTGCCTATTTTTGCTCGAAAAAACCCGAAAATTCGACCCGGACCTTCTGACCCGACCCGCTGACCCGATCCGTGACCCGAACCCTGACCCGACCCGATACACCAATTTATAGTTAAAAAATAATGATTGCTTATAACATTTTTATATTTTCATTAGATTATGACGATATTTTTAAGAAAATGTTCTGTTTATTGATAAATAAAATGTGTTGAAATGTTTTATTTTGACCCCTATAGGGGTAATTTTATTGTTCATAGTGAAGTTTTCAGGCTTTGGGAACGCGAAAGTCTGAATCCTCGCATAAAATTACCCCTATAGGGGTCATTTCCATTTGAAAAAAAAGAAAATTTTTTCTTCGAAATAAATTCACGTTAAGTGGTGCCCAACCATACTTAGGCATTGGGTAGTTTAGGCTAGTTTTTCACTACCAAGGGTAGCGCATGTAGCAGAGGATAAAGAAAGAGCATGCCGGAGAGGTAGCAGTCAGGGCCGTATTTCGGGAGGGGGGGGGGGGGGGTAATTACCCCCCCCCCAAAAATTTTTAAAAGTCGAAAAAAATCATAAGGGTCCCTCTTTATAATTTTGCCAAAAAATTTTCAAAAAAAGTTTTAAAAATCTGCTTGCTGTTATGGCTACAACGAAAATCGAATGGCAGAGGTGCGTGGCGATTGGAATATATCAGTGGTCTATCAAAGTTTTTCAAAAGCCAAAGGTGAAAAAGTAGTAAAGTACAAAAAGGGACCACCAAGTGAAGGATGGAAGAAGGATCTTGTGGATAAGTCGGTAGAAAGAAAAAGACAACAAGGACAAGGAAATCCAATAGAAGAAGATAAAAATGAATATGATGAAAATATTGAGATTGTTTTAGATAAGCTAGAAACTTTGCTTAATTTTGATAGCGATGATGAAGATAATTAGAATAAATGTTGTTTGCTAACTTTTTCCTTTTTCCATTTGTTTGCTAACTTATGAAAACATCTAAAGCTAAGCGTTTTTACGCTTTGGGAATGCTCGGAATCGATTTATCGCATAGAAAAATGGTAAAAAAGTAGTTATCCCGAAAAAAATTTTTTTTCGGAGAATCCCCCCTAAATGTCAGTCCTCCTTTAAAGTTTTGCACCAAAATTGTCTAATCTAATTTTTTCCACTTTTCAACAAAAAATCCCCAAATTTGACATTTTTTTAAACCAAAAATTAGTCATTTTTTGATCATTTTTAGCATATAAAAAAGAATTTTTCAAAAAAATTTTCGAGATCCTTCTTGCATCCTTCACTTGGTGGTCCCTTTTTGTACTTGACTACTTTTTCACCTTTGGCTTTTGAAAAACTTTGATAGACCACTGATATATTCCGATCGCCACGCACCTCTGCCATTCGATTATCGTTATAAGCCATAACAGCAAGCATCGTTCTTCGCGTAAATCCTGGTTTCGGAAGATACTTGCGCTTAGGGCGATATCGGATACACACCGAGTGAAAGTTTTCAACATAGGAGGTCATATTGTTGATCTTCAACTTGTCCAGGTCATTCATAAAAGCTGCTTTGGTTGCGCATGCCAATTTTCGCCTGCGGCGCTGGTTTTTGCGTTAACTCAAAGATTTCAACAAAATTTTCGTCGAAAATCAAAAATTTCTGAGCGTTTTCAAGTTAAAAATAGGTGTTTTTCAACAAAAAAATTTTCGGCGAGAAAAAAATTATTTTCTGTGAGGAAAAAGCCTTTCCTAATTTTTTTTATCTGTGGTTTATGATCTTTTCAAAATTATAATTAATCTATTCTGGAGTGTAGTTTAATTCGATTCAACTCCCTATTTCTAGATTGATGATATTGTCTTATCAAAAAATTATTCACTTTCTATTACCCGTTTTTATGATTCTTATTCGAAATCACATTTTGATTTTGAAAGTTCTCGATCAAAAAAACTATTTTTAGTTTTTTTGATCGAGAGCTTTCAAAAATTTGATAAGATTCTTTTTAGGTGCAATAAACATGGTTCGTTTTTGGTATCATGGATAAAAAAATCGAATTTCCCTTGGGGGACCAAGGGGTTGAAAAATCGAAAATTTCAAAGTTTCGAATTTTTGAACGAAATTTATCGTATTTCCCATGTCCAAAAACGATGGAAAAGCGCAAAGAAAATTATCCCGGGCTCCAAAAACTTCGATTTTTTGACCAGGGTGGTTTTTAGGTCAAAAAGCGTTTTTAGCCTATTTATATTTTTCTTCGAGCCAAAATTAAAAAACGAGGGCACTTTTCTATAGTAAATTGGGGCTGAGGAATCGATTGCCGATGTTATTTTCCGGATTTGAAATTATCCTGTGTGTTTATTACAAAAAAATCACTAGAAACGATACTTCAAAGACTAATAACATAGAAAATAAACTTCAAAAAATAGAACTTCTAGTATACATGTTCATTCTTTGAGATCGACCCGTTAAACGACACGTCTTGATGGGCTCTACAAGTCTACGGAGTGATTTTTCATTTTTTCGTCGAAAAATCATTTGACCACGTGGTTGACCCCCCTAATCTATACTTGATCCAAAAAACGTTTTCCTGATTCAGGGAAGGCGTATTGTATATTGAAGCGAAAAGTCGCAGAAATGCGATTTTTGCCTAAAAACGACCCCTTATAGGGTAAAAATGTGCGGAGAATCTGAATTTGACATTTATAAAAAATTCTCCGGATTCAAGACAAGTTGTATATCAACGCAAAAATTCGAGAAAATAACATATTTTGGTCTAAAAACAACGCTTTATATTCATTCTGAAATTCATAATAATATACAAATTTTAAAGCTCAAACTTTTTGCAATATTATAGTAATGATTTAATCCAATTAACACATGATTTTTCTCGAATTTTCGCGTCGATGTACAGCTTTTCTTGAATCCGAGGAATTCAAATCCGGATTCCTCGCACATTTTTACTCCAAAAGGGGTCGTTTTTAGACAAAAATCGCATTTTTGCGACTTTTCGCTGCAATATACAATACCCCTTCCCTGAATCAGGGAAGCGTTTTTTCGTTTTAAAATGCCAAATTCAGATTCCCCACATGTTTTTACCCCTAGAGGGGTCATTTCCTGAAAAAAAATTTTCACGTAGGTGGTTCCCTATTGTGTAGTAGCTCCCATTTTTTCAAGGCCTTCATAATGAAACGATTGTCGACGGAGTTGATATCACTCTAAACAATTGGTTCGCATATGGTATCAATTTAACGAAAGCGTCGATTGATCAATTAGCTCAGAGAGTTATCAAGGAAAATCAACAAGAGAGGAATTTCACAAGAGGAAAATTTTTTTTTAAGCGCATTCTGGCAACCCTGGGGTAACCCCATCTCCCAAGGGTACCCCCAGTGGCGTAATTTAGAAGGGGGCATTGGGCGACACCCCCCATCTGGCTAAAGGTCAAAAAAATCATATGGGTCCCCCTTATGTTTTTTCCTATTCTAGCATGTACTCCCCAACTTTTTAAAACATGATTTTTCATCAAAAATTTTTTTCATTTTTTTCACTAAAAATGCTCATTTTTCACCAAAAATGACTAAATTTAGGCAATTTTCAGTAAAAATTTTCAAATTTTTGAGCATTTTCAGCTTAAAAACAATCATTTTCAACAAAAAAATTTTGCCTGCACCGCTGACTTTTTTGGAGTAAACTTTAGAATTTTAACACAAACAAAATTCGAAAAAAAGATCGCCATCTGCACCCCGCCTCTCATTTCCTGAACTGAAATTACGCCACTAAGTATCACATTTTTTTTATTAGCACGTGAAATAAAAAATATGGATTTTATGTGCTTTTCTATATTGTGACTTGTTTGTACATTTCTTTATTGTACAGGGTGTTTCAGATGAAACCTACCTATTTTATTTTGACATATCTTTTTTCTGGAAAAGTATTCTGAATTTCCACTTTTGGAAAATAACGAGCTAATTTGTCCATTTTATGCATGTTTTTTTGTTTTTGAAAATCTTGACTTTGGGAAAAAGTTTTCGCCCGGGCTGGGATTCGAACCCGCCCCTTTATGAGCAAAAAGCGAGAGCCATACCACTCGGCTATG
>JAQGBS010002426.1:0-13192 GCA_034698545.1 Acrobeloides obliquus | reverse complement strand
CCTTCAAATGGATGGCATTGGAGTCTTTAAAGGAGAACGTTTTCTCCGAAAAATCCGATGCCTGGTCATTTGCAGTTCTTATTTACGAGATGTTTACACTTGGAAAAGTTCCTTATGAATGTCTGAATGATAGCGAACTTATTGAGTTCTTGGCGAATGGAAATCGTTTGGAACGTCCTTCAAATGTGTCTGATGCGGTTTATGAAATTATGGAAGAATGTTGGAATGAAGATCCAGAAAAACGACCATGTTTTGCAGAGTTGGGAGAAAAATTCAACGAGTTTATTGAAATACGCAGCGAGTTATATGGTTATGTCGAAGCGCGTGAAATTGCTCCTACGATCGATTTTAGAAATTCTTTTGAGTAGACCCCTGAGCTATGCACCTATGTCTTTGTTTTTATAAATTTGATTTTGTAAAAGAGTTTTGTAACAGGTTTAGTTTTTGTGTAGCTCGTGTGCGTGACTTGTGTGTGTAAGCTTAAGCCTAAGAGTGTGCAAGCCTAAGCTTAAATGAACGCAAGCTTAGGACGAACTTGGTTAGAAATAGCCCAGGTCTAAGCCTATGTAAGCTTACTCGTTCTTACGTGGGTAGGAAGAGACCAGGCTGAGGCCAGTTCAAGCCTAAGCTTAAGCCTACGCTTAAGATCCAAGTCTGAGGCCCAATCGAGAAAATCCGTCAAAAAATGCCAAAAATCCCAAAGGTATATATTATGTGGATCCACGAGCTACGCACCCATGCCTTTGTTTTTATAAATTTGATTTTGTAAAAGATATATTTTTTAATGTCTCTTTGATGCCTCGAAATTAATGATTTTGAAAAAAATTTTGCAGATTGTTCCTGAACGTTTTTAATGTACTTTAAAGTGAATAAAAAAAGGTTAATAAGATTCTGCAAGAATAATTTAGAGATGATGCTTTGACTTTAAATCTCCTTATACAGTTTTTCATCCTTACAAGGAAGTTATAAAAAGTTACAAAATTGAAAGTTCGAAAAACGTTTACAAAATTACAAGAACAAATACTAACTCTTGAAAAGCTACAATTAGAAATACAAATAGTTTTCGCTTTAGTATTCTCGTCACCTTGCAATTCAGGTTTAGTACAGTTAGATTTTCGGAGACCCCATCCGCCACCTTATCGCATGTCAATTTGCCTTGTAACAGATTTAGTTTTATTTGTAGAGTATTTTTTGTGTAACTCGTGCGCGTAATTTGCGTCTGCAAGTCTATGAGTATGTAAGCCTAAGCTTAAGCAAATGCAAGCCTAAGCCTTGCGTGGTAGAGGGAATCCAGAGTAAGGGGTGTCAGCGGCCTACTTTTCTGAGTTCTAGAAAAGGAAATGATTTGTTTAACCTGAAGAAAATGTTTGCGAAAAACGAATTTCTTCAACTCATTGAGCTAGTAGAAGAATCGTTTTAACCTAACATATAGACTATAGGTTGTTTTTTCGGAAAATCACGGGTTCAGGAATTTAAAGAGAGATTGAAAAATACATAATTTTCAAAAATTAAATTCCTAATGCTACTCCTCCGCCAGGTTAACAGATTTTTGAGAAACTTTTTTGCAAAAATGAAGAGGAAATCTAGCTCTACAATACCAAGGTCTCTGATTTTGCAAATTTTGTTTTTTTCATGAATAAAATGTTGGTGATGTAAAGCTAGATTTCCTCTTCATTGTTGCGAAAAAAAATTTTCAAAAGTCTATTAACTTGGCGGAGGAATAGCATTTTGAAAATTACATAAAAATTCAAATGAAAATTTGAATTTTTAATTTTTTCCAGAGGTGGTACCCCCAAATTAACAAAAGGATTAATTTGAACTTAAGCTCATTCACCCAAAAAATATATCGAAAATCGGCATTTTTTCTCGTTTTCGATGAAATTTTTTTCAGTAGTGGGTAAGAGTGTATGCTGAATACGACCCAATCGGTCTTTTGAGCGAAACTCATGTTTTCGTGTCAATATCCAGACTTTTTCAAAAAATCGGGTTTTTTATACCCCTAAAATAGCTCAAAAATTTGTATTCCCTGAATCAGGGCTAGAGAAATTTTTTCATGGCTCGAAAATGCGCGCAATCTATTTCCCGACTAGAAAACCCCTAGTAGGGTCGAAAATTTCGTTAAAAATCGATTTCTATAACCAAATATCGACATTTTAAAATTCATTTGAAACATTAAAAAACACCAATTTTTGAAAAGTCTGTATATTGACACGAAAACATGAGTTTTGCTCAAAAAGACCGATTGGATCTTACTCAGCATATACTCTTACCCACTACTGAAAAAAATTTCATCGAAAACGGATGGTGAAATTAGAGCATTTTTTGAGCCGCAAGGACTTAATTAACAACCCAATATGTGATCCGACGGATTTGGAGTTACAGACAAAGATTTTATTGGAGAATGATTCATTTTTGGGATGAAACTTTTTGGGCATTATAATGTTACAGATCGAGGTAGGTTTTGTATGAGGAAAAATATCCTATAGAGCATAGGTCTATAAAGACGTGCGAATTTTTCAAACTTTGAGTGGGGTTCCTCTCTTTAATCTATTTTGCACCTGTAGCATATAAAAATCTTAAACATAAAAAATTTACCTCATTTAGGCACATAATTTAACAAGAAAATTATATCACACGCGCTAAGATTGAATCGTTAGACGAGAATCCGAGCGCCTGAGGAATACAACAAGAACAATACCAAGACTAAATTTTTCGGTTTTTCAATTTCGTTCAGTTCCGAGTTTTTGGTTTTGGATAGATTGGTTGAAATCAAAGTTCAATCGACATTTTATCAAAACTGACGGCCGAACTTTTGAGCGATATAGTTTTCCGATTTCTACTCAAATCTATTGAGGACAACAATAGAAACAAAAGAGTGATAGAACAGACTTTGGAAAATAATGTCGACATGTTAGTGGCACGAAATCATAGTCAAATAGTTTGGTTGGTGACTTTTTCACATATGAAATTTCAATTCGATTTTTCTAGTGCTACAATTGTTTTCATAATTTTGGTGAATTACTTCTATTGCAATGGTCTCATGATTTTAATCAACCGAGACTCGAAATCGAGACTAAATGTTCCGGTGAGAAATAAAAAGCATTCGAGAACATGGACAAATCGAAAAAAATCATAAGAGTCCCTTCCCCTTATGTTTTCCCCAAAAATTTGAAAAATTTTCGAAAAAAACATAAGAGCCAAGACAAATTTTTGAAAATTTCCTGGTAGGGCCCCCAAAAAAATTTTCTATAGGTCACTGAGAGGAGGGAGAGGGTGTTAATTTTTCAACTCCCCCTCCTCCACGGAGAGAGAGCGTCATTTAGAGGGGGGCGTATTTTACAGTATTTACGGTAAATTTTTAATGTTAAATTCCTTGAATCGTCGTCATTTTACTTGAATTTTCTTGATATCTAAAACCCCATAGCAAATTCCAAAATTTCCTATTCCTATGAAACTTATTTCCTGTGATCGAAATACTGACAAATCTTGGTATGATAATCCTTGGTTCTCGCGTCAAATTGCTCCAAGAAATTGATGTCTTATCATAATCTATGTCTCGACGAATAGACAATTTTGCACATAAGGTGCTTATTTTTTAGATAAAGAAAAAAATGATACTGAACATTAGTTTTAGATCTGGGTAAGCTTTTCTTCTTGACTTCATACAGTTAATCCGAAGAACCTAGAGACGGCTTCTAAAACTGTCGATGAATATTCTTTTTAAATCTTTTATAAAGCTTCTTAATTCTGTCTTAGATCGTTTTGAAAAAATGTGCTATTAGTATATGTTAATAACTATGTAAAATGATGTCATTGAATTATTTTAAAATCAGTTTACAAAAAAATATAAGTAAAAAGTTTTAAACCAGACAAATCTATTTACTTTAAAGGGCCAGTTCAGTCAGTTACAACCATATGAAAAATGATATATTCGGAAAGATCATGAAAAATGGAGCATTGTTTTACGCATGTTCTGAATCGTTGTAGTTTTCGAGATAATTGTGTTTGGAATTTTGAATTTGTTACAAGCTCTTAATTGTAATACACTTACTTTTTTGAATTTTTGCAGAAAAATCGATTTCAATTTTTTAAATTTTCATAAAATGAAATTGTAGCAATTTTTTATAGCTAAATGAAATGAACAAAATGACACCAAAATTATCCAAATTGGACATTGTTTTGTTTATTGGGGTTGTAACTGACTAGACTGGTCCTTTAATGACAAAAATATTTGTTCTAGTTCTGCAAAACTTGGCCGTTGAGTAGGATCTTTCTTCCAACAAGCAAGCATAATTTCACATAGTTCATTTTCCATGTTACGAGGGCATTCTAAACGGGCACCAGATTGCAGAAATATGACAAGTTCATCATTGTTCATTGTTTCATAGAGGGCTGTACCGAATGTAAACATTTCATACATCAGAACTCCAAAAGCCCAAACATCAGACTTTTCGGAAAACCACCGTTCCGTTAGCACTTCTATAGAAAGCCATTTGATAGGAAGTTTTTTAGACACTGTGCTTTGATGAGCCTCTTCTAATGAACAACACAAGCCAAAATCTGAGATTTTGGCTACAAAATTGTCGAATAACAAGACATTTCGGGCTGCCAAATCACGGTGCACTAAAAGTTTGGATGCAACATAGGCCATACCTAAAATATAATTCATAAACAAGAACCGGAAGACCGAGCGCCTTCGGCAATCAAAGGATCGTCCCAAAAATTTTTTGCGTTTTTCGGTTCAATTTTTTGGAATTTTTTTCAGATTTTTTCGAATTTTTAAAAATTTTTTCGAATGAGAAGATAAACAATATGAAAACATAAAAACCTTTTGTAACTTGCATCAGGATCGACAGAAATGTGTGATAAGGCACTATTTGTGGCAAACTATCGTTAAATTTTGTCACATAGTTCAGCAAATCCATGTTGGCCATCTCAAAAATCAATGAAGGTGTATCTCCGATAAATGTCCATCCTAGCATACACATCAAATTTTCGTGATAGCCAATTTTCTTCATTGCATCGATCTCTCTGAAAAGTTGTTCAACTTGTTCTGTTTCAAAATGTGAAGAAACTTTTGCAGCTGCATCACAGTCGATGAATTTTTCAGTTTGAGCCAGATTTAATTCCTCGTGTAAAGGCGAAACTCCCATTAATCGACTTTTATATACAGTAGAACTTGCTCCTTTGCCAAGTATGTTGTCATAAGAGATTTGAATTCTTCCTCTAGGGATCAAAAGCTTGTCACTTTTAGCTTTCATTTCCGTCATCTCTTCTTGTGTCATGTTCATCTCTTTTAGAATCTTATAAATACGATCGTAGTCCTTTTGCCTTGATCTTATGCGATAACATGATATAATAGCAACTACAATGCAAATTATCAAAAAACTTCCAACACTTAAGCTAATAACGAGCACATAATTGAATTCAGAGACTTCATCTCTTGTAGGTATATAATGCTCCGCATAGACTTGCATTACATAACCTGTATAAGTAGAACTACTGCATTTTCTTCCGTCGAATGTCACTGTCAAACTAGTAGTATTAAAATATAATATTCGATTGTTTATAGTGGTGTTTTGCACTATTAGGACATTTTGATCAGAAGCATTAAATATTAGCTGACAGCGTTCGGGAATATCTGCATTTAAAGTTACCTTAAATGATGCTAACCCAGCTACACAAGAATATATTGTTTCATCATACAAATCTCCCACCGTTGCATCATAAGGATAGTTTGGTGACATTTCGGTCAAATAAATGTCTTTATCAAACGGCGCAAGAATTGCGGCTACAACATTCGCTAAAAATAGAAATTATTAGTTTTTTGAAAGTTTCTATGTACTATATATACAGAGTGACACAAAATTACTGCACCATTTTTTCTTAGCTGTGCCCCTTAGTTTTTTGCCCATAACTTTTGATGTATATGAGTTCAGACGCTGGTTTTGGCATCTTTTTAAATATCCCGATTTCAGCTTTAAAAAGAAGAAAAAGACACGAAAACCAGCGTCTGAGAACTCATATACATCAAAAGTTATGGGCAAAAAACTAAGGGGTACAGCTAAGAAAAAATGGTGCAGTAATTTTGTGTCACCCTGTAGAGTTTATTTTAATAAGTGTAAATAAGAGAAAGGGGGTTTTTAAGGCAATCTTAAAAGGGGAAATTTAAAAAAAGGAGCATTCACTGTTCATTCTTTTTTACTTACTTCGGGTTACATATCCAGAATACTGTACAGATAGAAAACCATTTGGTGGGATAATTATTGAAATTATTAAACCATATATGTGTTGATAAGCTTCTCCATATATTAAATCCTTTGCTATCGATTCATTAAATTGGAATAAAATATACTTATCAGTGTATCCAGCTACAACTTTTACATTGCCTTCTCCAATATAATTATCTATATAAATAATTAAGCCGGAATAATTGTTATCCTCTGGCAAATGTCTATTCGAGGTTATAATGGTGTTTATGCAAGCTCCTTGATCATTAGAACTTATATTTTTAAAAATATAAATACTATTCGCTGGTACAATAATAAGATTATCCGAACTAGAACAAAACTTTCCATGAAATTCTCGAATTCGAGAAACAAATACAATATTGTTTGTTGATGGGCCCACAAATAACACGGTCAAATAATTGGCGTTAGTTGTAAAATTAAAAATACCTCCTGAAGGAAATTGGAGAATATGAGATAAATTTTTCAAATGCGTAGATTCAAAAACAAAGATAAAACCTTCTTGATAGCCTTTTAGATCGATTCCATAGTAGTATATGTCCAGTGTTCCACTGGGCTTTGTTATTAAATATTGTGTAAAATTTTCTAGAGGACTTGTTGTATTAATTGGAGCAGTTTCAGATAGCTCAACAAGCTAAATTATCGAATAGTTTATATTTTCACTGTATGTTTCGAATTAGAAATAACTAAATCCTTTACCTGATGCGTAAATGATAAGAGTTCTAGATACATGTGAATGATCCAATAGTGGATTTCTTGATGCACTGATAGATTTTCTTGATAATCAAGAATAGCGGTTTCCTGTGATGGATTAAATAAAATGCATATTTTTTCTTCTTGTGTATACAAAAAGTAATGTTGGGAAGAGTCTTTGCCAGATTTTATATTATGTAAAACACTTTTTGTATCGCAAGCATATATTCTTAATTGGTCGTCTTTCATTAAGTTAATATCAGCTTCGATTCTTAGCACAAATGTTTCATTTTCAGTGTCAATTTGAAATTTCCATTCAAATTCTATCCCAGAGTTGTAGATTTCAGTAAGAGATGGTGTTAGCACGTATTCAGGATTAGTTAAGTTAATTTTAATATATTCATCGGAATATACTTTTGAATTATTGCTTTGATAGTCTTTACTAGAATATGTAATATTCAGAAAAGAAATTATTAATAAAAGAGTAAACATGTTAACGAAGAAATAATTTTAGTCAATTTTTTAGTTATTAAAATGTCAAATATTAAAGTAATCTGTAAATGTAATGGATCTTCTCGATAATATGCGTGTTAAGAAAGAATTTATTATACATTCTGAATGATAAACACGCCCAGATTAAAACACTTTCACTTTTGAAGCATTTAATATTGAGAAAAGCGATTAAAAATAGTAAAAAATATTTTCTCTTGATTAAAATGGTGTTAAAAATTTTTATATTTGTATGCTATATTATAGGAATAAAATCTCACGGGCTTATTTCCCACCAAAATTGTAATTGTAGCAAGTCCTACATTGAAATTGACACTAATAATCGAGCTGTCCTGCTAATGCCGACAGAAAATGAGCTCTATTGTCGAAATATGTATTGCAACTGGTCAACTCATATAAATTACGCTAATGACACTTCTCTTCTAAAAATTAGCGTATATAAAAGATTATCAACGTATGATAAATTAATATTGACAGTCTGCAATACTGACATTATATTATATGATTCTACTGCAACTCATTTGGACTTTCCGTATTTATATATTCGAGAAGAAAACATTTGTGTTTATTTCAATTCTACAAATAATATTATTAAAAACGAAACTTTTTTTCACTGGACTACCTATTTTAGACTAGTCTCATATCCAAAGAACATTAAAGTAAGTATTCATATCAAAGATGACCGTATGAATGGCGAGTTATAAATAGGCCACTTGCACGCATTTTTTTAACGATATTTTTAAGCTATATATCGTGTTCGCATGAAAAACTGCTTAAGAGACACTATCCCAAGAGATCGAACATTGCCTTAAACGTTTCGACTGCGCTCCAAATTGAATTTATTTAGTGAGATTAACGCATGGGAAAATTTTTATAATTCATTTCGAGTCAAAAAAAAATTTCTAAAAAGCTCAAAACATTATTCGAAGCTCAAAAGCCCGATTTTACGTTGATGTTTTGATTTTTCTAACTTGTCTAGAGCACCCTATATAATTTTTTCAGCCAAAATTTCTATCTATTCGATGTATTTCAACACAGAGAACACTTCTAGCGTGGTTTCGAAAAAATCCGAGAAACTTCGATTTTTGGACTATTTTTACAAGGGGGTTCACAAGGGAACCGCAAGTTCTGTCACACTCAGAATTTTATGAGACCTATCTCAAAAAATCGGGACAAAATAGTATATTAAGAATATGTATATGATTTCATACACCAATCTATCTATCACGAGATATCGAGGTGAAAAGTTACAAAAAAAATCATTATAATTTTGTGCAAAAATTATTCGACCCATACGGTACTCGAACCCGGCTCACCAATTAAAGTCAACGACGCTACCAATTAAGTCATGAAGGCTAAACATTTAAGCATTACAAATTTTGGTCATGATTAAATGCATTTTTGTTTAAATCGAAATTTTAAACATTTTTTTATAACAAATAATATCCTCGATGCTAAATAAATATACAATTTTGATCAATTTTCCTTTTTAAAAATATTATTTGTAATAAAAAAATGTTTAAAATTTCGATTTAAACAAAAATGCATTTAATCATGGCTAAAATTTGTAGTATTTAATTTTTATTTTCCATGGCTCATTTGGTAGCGTCGTTGACTTTTACCAAATGAGCCGGGTTCGAGTCCCACATGGGTCAAATACTTTTTGCACAAAATTATAATGAATTTTTTTTTGCAACTTTTCACTTCGATATCTCGTGATAGGTAGATTGGTGTATGAAATCATATACATATTCTTAATATACTATTTTGTCCCGATTTTTTGAGATAGGTCACATAAAATCCTGAGTGTAACAGAACTTGCGGTTCCCTTGTCAGTTGTAGGGTTCGAAAAAAAATTTTCTCTGATTTTTTCGAAACCACACTAGAAATGTTCTCCGTGTTGAAATACATCGGACAGGTTGAAATTTTGGCCGAGAAAAATTATCTAGGATGTTCTAGACAGTTTAGAAAAATCAAAAATTCAACGTAAAATCGGGGTTTTGAACTTCGAATAAGGTTTTGAATTTTTTAGAAACCGAGTTTTGACTCGAAATGACTTTTAAAAATTTCCCCATGCGTTATTCTCTCTAAATAAATTCGATTACTAGTCAAAATCCCAAATTACAAAGTCCCAAAATTGTATGATGTAGTTTGTATGATGAAATCTTGAATTATGATATTTCTTATTGCGACCTCCGGGATCGAACCCTCCCCTTCGGAGTGCAAAGCGAGAGCTTTAGCCATTATGCTATGCTCCCCGGACTTTTTTTCTCTTTCGGTAAAACAAGCTATACGAAACCCCAAATTTCAAAATCCTAAACTCAAAATTAGGGTTGTTGGCGGTCGGTTAACCGAAAAGAAACGTTTTTTTGACAAAATAACCGAACCGATAATCGGGTTGAAAATAACGGGATTAACCGATAACCGGGTCGAATAACCGTCGGTTATTCGGTTAAAGCACTGGATAAAATGAGCCTCCAAAACTGCAAATTTCACAAATCCTCACATTCCCCCGTTATGATTTTTCATCAAAAATATACCAAGTTTCATCAAAAATTGTCATTTTTGAGCATTTTCAGGTCAAAAAATGCAAAAACCTGAGCCCATCCTACCACGACTCATCCCTCCATGGCCTACTCAAGTCCGAGATTACAGTGTAGTGACGCTTTTTCAAGGTTCTGTAATGTGCTTCACATAGAAAACCCATATATAGAGTTATTTTGGTAAAATTAAAAAACTGAAAATTTTTGAAAAATTGCGCAAAAATCTGGTTTTTGGGCTACCCTTTCAATAACCGATAACCGACGGTTAACCGACCGGGTTTTTCATAAACCGAACCGATAACCGGGTCCATAAAAACCCGGTTAACCGGTAACCGGGTAATGCCAAATTAACCGACCGCCAACAACTCTAATTTCATAATACAAACTACATCATACAACTTTGGGATTTTGAAATTTGGATTTTGAATTTTGAAATTTGGGATTTTGACAGGGTTCCATAAATTCAATTTGGAGCGCAGTCGAACCGTTGAACACTATGCCCTTTTCAAGATCGAGTGTCCAAGAAAGCGTCTCTTAAAACGCTATATCAAATACAAAGAACCCTTCCCGTGTTAAACAAAAATCTTAAAGTTTATTATAATGGCGTAAGCTCAACACTATAAACTAACCACATAAATGATAGGCGGTGAGACACTTGCGGACGGACATTTGCGGACAAAACGTTTGAAAAATTTGAATTTTTTGAAAAAATTTTAAAAAATTATCGGCATCCCCATAATTCTCGTACGCAAATGTCCCGTCCGCAAATGTCTCATCGCCAAATGATAAATAGCCTAATTTAATAACAAAACATAATTTTATAAATTTTTAGCAAGTAATAGTTTCTGAAAATAATTCTATTGATGTGCAAATAGTTACAAACTACACTTTGTTAACTATATCTTCATTAAACAAAAATCTTGAAGTTTATTATAATGGTGTCAATCCAGACCTGACTATATCTGGCTATATTTACGTTTATAACTCATCAGGATTGCAACGTTTTATTGGAATGTATTCGTATCCGACGGATAATATTAAAATTCTAAATAATAATAGTAGTCCTATAACAGTTTTTTATGTTGGAACTTCAACAAATACTATTATGATTGTTTCGAGAATACCCGAATTTCATGCAGCGAATTGCAATGACAATAACAACTTACTATTTTTGAATGATTATTTCACATATAAGCAGATAAGTGCACTAGATGGCACGTGTATTTTCTCTTTACTTATTCCATTTTCTAATTTAAAAGGTTATGCATATCAAATGAATATTTTTCAACCTATATACAATGGAAACTCTTCGGTTTATGTAGTCGGTGGATACAACACAACATATATTCTCTTTGAATTTGATAATGACACTATAGATTTGCTAGAAGCACAAATTTTTGGCATAATGATTTCGTTTTTAATCCCTAAAAAATCTACCCTTACAGGATACTATCAAGCTATCTTATATCCGCTTGATTTAGAGGATTTTTTTGGCGGAGAAAGTTTTAGTGACTTCCTTCTTTCACCAAATTTTCCATTTTTAACTTTCACTCAATATAACATAACTTTTGAGGAATTGTATCAAGTAGAAAATGCAGAGATAATGTTAACAATCTTTGCAGACATCCCTAAAAATTGTTTCTTAACCATATATGATGAAAATGGCACTTATTTGAATATAACTGAAGCAAAACTAAATTATACGGAAAGATCATTCAACAGTACAGATTTTTTTGTTGATTATGTGAGCTACAACGATAGTGCTCAATGGCATGGCTTTTTTGTAAAAGTAGTAGGAACTCGAATTGATCCACCGAATGTCACAAACATAAATGTGTTACACAAAGGAGGAGGACTAAAAGAAGGCTTGATTATAGGCTTTAGTTGTACTGCATTGGTCATCATTCTTATATTTATTGGAATTTTCACAAAACACCAGCTTAAAAAGCGATATGCAAAGTTCGATCAATTGTGCAATTTGCTAAAGGAAATGAACATGTCTCCGGAAGAAATAGCTGAAATGAAAAAGAAGAGCGATGAATTGTTGATACTACCAACTAAAATCCATATCAATTTTGATCATATTCTCGGCCAGGGTTCAAGCTCGACTGTGTACCAGGGATATTTGGTTGGACCAGCTCCGTTGCATTTGATACATCGATCTATTGCAACTCAGCGGTTTGTCGACTGTGATGTGGCTGTCAAAGTGGCGAACAACTTTGGGAGAACTGAAGTAGAACTACTTTTCAAAGAGATTGAAGCTATGAAGAAAATTGGATATCACGAAAATATTGTGTGCATGCTAGGATGGGCGATGCCAAAAGGTACTCCATGCTTGGCATTTGACATTGGAGAAAACAATGTGCTAAATTTTGTGACAGAGTTAAGAGAAAAACCCGAAAACGAAGTGCCATACAGAAAATTCTTAACGATTTTGTGGCAAGTTACAAGAGGTAAAGCAGGAGGCGAAAAAATGAGTGATAGCACCCAAAATTCACCCACCCATCACCCAGTGGGTGGCATCACCCACTGGGTGAATCGCCCATAATCACCCCTCACCCACTGGGTGATGATGGGTGATAGTGGGTAATGGATGATTTGGGTGATGCCACCCACTGGGTGATGGGTGGGTGAATTTTCTCAGGAAACCCGAGAAAATTGTATTTTCTCGGGTTTCCTGAGCTTTTTAGCGCAATTGAGTGATTTTGAGTGCAACACCCAAAATCACTCATCACCCACTATCACCCATCATCACCCAGTGGGTGATGGGTGATAGTGGGTGATTCACCAGTGGGTGATTGTGGGTGACCCATCCAGTGGGTGATGGCACCTTTTCGCTCCCTGTGGTAAAGAAGAAATTTGCTGCAAACCCTATAGAACGATTTTAGGTATGCAATATATAGCTTCAAAAGGTATAATCCATTGCAACTTAACTGCTAAGAACGTTTTGCTATTCGGTTCCATTGTAGCAAAGATTTTCGACTTTAGTCTATGCTGTTTTTGCGACGAAACTTCCTTCTATAAGCAAACTGTCACCAAAAGCTTCGCCTTCAAATGCATGGCATTGGAGTCTTTAAGGGAGAACGTTTTCTCCGAAAAATCCGATGTCTGGTCATTTGCAGTTCTTATTTACGAGATGTTTACACTCGGAAAAATTCCTTATGTATGTATGAATGATAGCGAACTTATTGAGTTCTT
>JAQGBS010002425.1:0-13197 GCA_034698545.1 Acrobeloides obliquus | reverse complement strand
TTAGCAGGTGGCTTTGCTAGTACGGTTGTTTGCCACCCATTTGATTTACTACGAATTAGATATTCAGGTGAGCAGTTATTTGTGGTTGAAGAGAGGAATTAAAAATCTGGGTCCTTGTTTGAACGGTAGCTTCGGAGCTAGTTCGGTCTAGGTGCCGCACTTAACGTGGTCTCAACTCGAAAATTTTTATTTCTCAAAATTTCTTTAAAAATGACCCCATAGAAGGTATGTTTATGTGGGGAATCGATTGCGATCATTCCCGAAGCGTGAAAACGATTCGGGAATGCTCGATTCCCCACATTGATGATACAACTTGAACTCGACTTTTACGAATTTCAAAATCTAGTCGCTCTGAATTCAATTTTAGCGAACGAGGGCAGCTCTTTACGGCCACAATATAGGAGTTATCTTCACGCGGCCACCTCGATTGTTAAAGCCAATGGCATACGTGGTCTTTATCAAGGACTTACACCAAATATTATTGCAGCGCCACTTTCTTGGGGTCTATATTTTCAAATGTGAGTAGATCTTTTTGTTGGTCCAATTTTTTAATGATCAACACAATTTTTCAGCTATCACAAAATTCGAGCAAGAGTGGAGCCGTTTGAGAACCAAAATGTGAATAATCTATTAGTTGGAACGGGTACCGGTGCCTTGGTGTTGGCTATGACCAATCCGTTTTGGGTTGTGAAAACCAGGCTGTGTCTGCAGTATGAAAATCAAGGAGTCCGGACATATAGTGGAATGATAGATTGTTACAAGAAAATTTTGAGATACGAAGGATGGATGGGTTTATACAAGGTGGCGTTATACGATTTTATCTCAAAAACCGACTTTTTGCAGCAAAATTGGGCTCCAAAAACCGACTTTACCAAAATTTAAACATTTTTATGACCCAAATTTGGTTACCTTATTTTTGAAGCTTCAATAAATTGGTTAACATAATTTTTTAAAGCTCAAAAATTGAGTGCCCATTTTTTACGATAAAAATGTTTTTAAAACGTATTTTCAGGGCTTTATCCCTGGTCTTGTTGGAACCGTCAACGGAGCGATTCAATTTGCCATCTATAACTATTTAAAAGACTGGAGATGCAGGATAAAGAATATCCCACAAGATTCTCCACTGGTGATTTTTAGAAGCCAAATATTGGGTCGTTGAAAATTTAAATTTTTAGGAAACAAGTGATTACCTACTTTATTCTTGCTTATCGAAAATTTTGTCCACTTTGCTGACATTCCCGTACCAAGTAGTGAGAACTAGACAACAAGTATGTAAAAAATTTAAGAGCGGAATTTTAAGGCTCCATAAATTTTTGTGCTTTAATTTTTTGTAGCATAAAAAATTTGGTACCAAAATTTTTAAAACACTGAAAATTGGGGTATCCGCATTTTTTGAGGTCTAAAACTTGGGGCCTTAAATTTTTGGAGCCCTAAAAATTGGGCCCTTAAATTTTTGTTTCCCTTTATTTTGTGTACACTAAATTTTTCAGGACCACAACGCTGACTATAAAGGAGTTATCGATGTGTTGTTACGAACTTATAAGGGTGAAGGAATCCTCGGCTTCTACAAGGGCGCCTTGATCGCCACCTTCAAACAAACCCCAAATGCCATTGTCACCTATGTGGTCTACGAGCATGCTAGAAGAATCGCTGAGAGCTTCAATAATAATTAGTATTACCATCAGTTGATCTTTGTTGAATAGGAATTTTGTTACATTTTTGTATATTTTGTGTCGGATTTTATGTTATAGTATGCTGTTAGAAAATTAAAATTGATAGAGCTAGGCGAACCAGTGGCATAACCAGGAATTTTTCGAAAAACTTTCAATTGCACTCCATTTTTTTGCCACCTTCAATATTTTTTTGCTCAATTTTGGCTTTATTTATATTGACGAATCGTGGCAAATTTGGAAAATTTTTAGGGTGGATATTAAAATTACAAATCTCCGAACTCTGCAGACAGCCTTCAGGAAAAAATGTTCCAGATCTCTATTTGTTGAAAAGCAAAATTTCCTTCTGGCAAAAAATCTATTGATCTATACTCGTTAAAATTTAATTTAATTTTTTCCTCTCGACAATCATTACAATGAAGCTCAGGAATAATAAAAATTGAGAAATTATCACAGTGCTGCTTGCTCCAGATTTTCCATTATTTTTCACAAATGCTTGACACGTGTCGAAATTCTGATTGCATTTATCTCCCGAGCAACAACAAAATGTTCCAGAAATTGACCTCAAATTACAAGTGAAAGAAGCGTTATTGATAACTTCATTATCTTTGCACGATATACAGGCTTGTGTTGTTGGACTGGCACAGCCGCTAAAAAAAAGTCAAAAATCTCAAATTTCAAACATCCAAAGATACAAAAATTAAAAAATTCTTACTAAACAGGAAATCCACCAGGATTATTCACTATGCTAACAAAACCATAGCAAAAATTTTGCCCGTCCTGACATTGGCCCGGAGTTTTATCTAAAAAAGAAAAATTAAAAGTATAATTTGTGGAAAATTACCTGTGAAATTTCCCTGATAGCAATCGAATCCAAAAGTTGAAGAAATTAAAATTGAGAAAAATGAGAAAAAATTCATGGAGAATTATTTGAACGAAAAATATGCAAGATTATATAGAGATAAGAAGATGACGATATTTATAGTACAGAAATGTCATAAAACTGGTGCATAGAAAATTTTCCTGTCTGCCTCCCTTCAAAAATGTCAATAAGGATAGTCTCTTCCCAGGGTGATTAATACTCGAAAAAATTTTTGGAGCTAGTTTGGGTGGGCCACTGACGTGGTCCGAAAGTCAAAATTTTAAAATCACCAAAAATTTTCTTAAAAAAATACTCTCTAGGGGTAATTTTATGCGGGGAACACTAATTTGTCTTTATTTTCTCGTTTGGGGCGCTCGGAGACTTATCGATCAGATCGGAAAATCTTCCCTCCAAGCGCGTTAGCGCTCGGTCCCCCAGTTTATATAAAAAACATATACAAAATTGATTTTAAAAAATGTATTATTTTATGTCTATGTGTACTCCATTCGGTGAGTCAGTGGCTCTCAGATGTTGTTCCGCATGTACACGATGAGTATTTGGGTATATACTATTGGCAAATTCAATCACAGCTCTACAATTCTTCCTTCCTTGAATCATATAAGCTTTAACTATTTCGAAGAATTGCCCTCTTAAAGTAGCGTTGAAACAGAGATAAACGATCGGTGTGTCTCCTATAAATTTTGATATTAAAAAATATCGGCTAAAGACATACCATGGACAAAAATTAAAAATAGATGTTCAAGTTTTGTAATGAAGTCAGGCAAAGGGACCCATTGATTTCCAACATATACGGTTGCCACAAAGAACATTTCGAAGCAAATAGCCAATGACTGCATCAAAATCTAAAAAAGAGGGTCAAACTTAGACTAGACTTTCTGTCTTGGACTCTAGGAGTCCAAGACAGAAAAGTTTAGTCTCGTTATAACGGCACCCCCTAAGGGGTGCCGTTATAACGAAACTCGACTGTAGTCTAGAATAAGCCTAAAACCAAAAATTTTACCACTTTTTGAAGTTTTGATACAGTCTGCAGGTTTTTCGGCTTCAAAAACAACACAATACAAATAATCGTATACGCCGGTCCCATTATAATAATTTCCAAAATCGAGGCAAGAATCATCGTGGGATGGCTGTAGAACTAGAATTTTGCCAAAATTACCTCTAGACTTCAATAAAAAAACCGTACCACTGGATTTCCTTCTAATCCTTTTGTACCGATAAATGGGTCAAAATGATAATTGGGGTATTTTATCGAAAAAAAGCAAGGTGTATTAATTGTGGCATAGAGTAGGACATAAAGTAATGGTATACTCATCCATAGATAGATCACTTTTCCATCAAAAAGTTTTCGGGCGACTTCAGGGAAGAGCATGACGAAAAATCGATCGATGGCCAAAATGCAACAACTGATGCAGACGGCAAGATAGGCGCCTAAAAGATATGGAAGTAGAGGAAAAAATTGGCCAAAACTCAAAAAAGAATGATTTTAAGGGTGAAACAAAGGTTTTCACATTTCGAGAATGCGCACAATCGATTTTTCGCATAAGATTTTCCCAAAATATGTCATTAAAAATTTTTTCGATTTTTGACCCTGGGGTACGAGACAACATCGCAAGACGAGACAACATCTTACTTCAACATGGCCTAGTGCTCAGAAACATTGTGCCAAAATCTCTTAGATCAGAAGTTTTGAAGATCCTTTTCAACGGACACTATTATATTTGGCAGTATAACTTTTCGGACAATTGTGGTTCGTACCAACTTTTCGTACAATTATTTTTCGTTAGTACAACGAAAAGTTCGTACGAAAAGTATCGTACGAAAAATGTTTGTACTGTACGAAAAGTCCATGCAAACCACAATTGTACGAAAAGTTATACTGCCCTGGGGTGACCCCTCTGATCCACAATAGCTCTGAAGTTTTCTTACCATGTGCAATAGCACCAACGGTATAATAGAAAACAATATTTGTACAATAATGTTGCTGAGCTAAAGTCTGTATGCCGGGAATGATGGCATCCACCGGGATGGCTATCATATCGAAAACACCCACCATAAACATGAATTTATAACTGGAATGTTTGATGATGTCCTTTTGAAGCATTGCCACCAAAAATGGGATATAAATCATCTGAAATGTAAAATTTTATATTTTTAAGTTAGAAGTATGGCAGTGTCGTTTTTATAGAATTTTGAAAAATCGGAGAAAAGCTGGCTACGGCCCTGTGCTTAACACCTACCATAAAAAGTACACCTAACGTTAGATATAACACCCCAATTAGGAAATTATCAGTTGCCTCTTCATTCCATTCTTCGTGAGTTTTTAAAGTACAGTTTCTTGCAAAAATATCGTACCATTCGTCCTTTTTAAAGATTAATAGATACAACGACATGATTCAAGCTGGATTTTCTTCAAATCTAGATTTAAAAAATGATTAAAAAATTTAAAAGAAGTCGGTTTCCCAAAAAATGTGTGCTTTTTGAATAAATCTATGTATTGAAATGATAACCTGTCATTTTTCCTTACTTAATTTTTGAAAAAATAACCACGCCATTTGAAAGAGTGTATCGAAAAAAGTAGTACCTCAAAATTTTTTGGCCACTTTTGAATCTCGTTATCTCAGAAAATATCAACAAAAAAAATGACACCAAAATTATCCAATTTGAACCCAAACACAACAAGCACGGTTAGGGTCAATCCCTTTCGCTTCAATACACAGACACGTTTGAAAATTTTGAACAAATGGGCGCCCTAAAAACAAAAAATGATAAGTAAAAATTCCTCTTTCTTTTAAAAATAAATTCTCAAGGCCCTTTCAAAAGTTCAGTGGTCCTTTTTAATATAGTTCGAACTCCAGATGACTTCATAAAACAAGTTGACAAAACGAAACATCAAATTTGATCGTGTGAATTTTTTTCAAGACACTTTGTTTGAAAGAACATAATTTTCTAAAAGAACTATTGTGTCAATTTTTTTCCTACAGAGTTTCTATAAACGAGGAAAAATTTGCCCTCGTTCTCGACTGTTTTGGTAAAAGGTTAAATAAAAAAAAGTGTAGGCTGATATAACAGAAAGAAAAACAAATTAACTTCTATTGAAAATTAGACCCCATATATGTTTTATATTGTTAAATATAAATGAGTCCTTCGACAAATTTGTACAGATTAAACACACATCTATAACACTTTCCTGTACCGGCACGGTTGGGGTCAATCCCTTCAATACACAATCACGTTTGAAAATTTTGAACAAAATTTCAACGGTTGTAACCGCGGTTTTTTATGCTGAACAAGATCCCGCCAAAAATTTTTCAGAAAAAATCAACTTCTTGTGTTTAGGTGGCTCCCTTTAAGAGAGTACCCTTGGAAATGTGTCGTTTTCTTGTTAAAGGACCATTCCATGTTTGAACCGAATTTTTGTTCAAGAGTGGAAAAGAAAGTTCACATTGGGGCGACCACTTTTTGCTTTCGAAATAAATTCCAATTCGACAACCTTGAGAAGATATTTGACATACAAAATTGCATAAAAATTTTAAACGTGTTTGTGTATTGAAGCGAAGGGATTGATGCCGTTCCTGATTCAAATCTGTTTATTGAAACGAATTATTTAAAAAAATCCATTTTTACAAAATTGTAAATTACTAGACTGGTCCTTTAAAAGTTGCTATATCTATATAGTACGCACTGTAGAATTAAATTTAGCAAAAAAAATTTAGAGAGCTAAGAGTATATACTCGAGTAATGTCTTTATCTGTTTAAAAAAGCATGAAATTGATTTTGAACGTTTTGTAGGATTGATGCCTAGACAATTAATTTGTTCATAGTCTTTTATAGTTTTTTTATTCCCTGAACTTTGCTACCCATTTTTGTTGCTTTTATACAGGGTAGCTCACATTTTGACCCTGGGTTACTCCAGGGTCAAAAATCGAAAATTTTTTTTAATGACATATTTAGGGATAATTTTATGCAAAAAATTGATTGCGCGCATTCCCGAAGCATGAAAACCTTTCTTTGACCCTTAAAGAATACGTATTTTTACCCATATTTTCACATTTATTGACTTTAAACTTAATTTTTTCGAATTTTTTGCTGATTTTTCAAAGTTTTTAACGCTTCGGGAATGTGCGCAATCGATTTTCGCATAAAATTACCCCTAAATATGTCATTAAAAAAATTTTTTTCGATTTTTGACCCTAGAGTGGCCCTGATCCACAATAGCTCCGATTTTTCTATAGGAGTTTTGGTAATTTAGAACCCGAGAGTTAGATGACTTTCTAAAAATCTTGCTTTATATGCGACACCCTGTATATGCACTTTTTGATTTCACCTTATTCGTTGAAATGGAAAATTTGGCTACTTCATTTACGTCAAGATATATTAATAAATAGCGTGAAAGTTCATTATTTAAATCAAAAGATCTTTGCATATTTCCACACGATTAAAGTCTGTAGTGAGTATTTTTTTGGAAAAGATGACGTGTTATTTCTAGGTTGAGATTTCTGAGAAAGCTCTTAAGAAATTTTTATTTGACAAGCACCTATAATGGATGTTTGGTAGGAAAGCATAGGGTTCCTCAGAGCGACCACATTTTAGAAAGCTGTCAACCTGAGAAAAATTTATAAAAAAAGAAATTATTGAAGTTATGAAAAAATTTTCAAATTCGTCGAGATATGGCTGTTTGAACATAAGCACCCATTTTCATCAATTATTCTACCAAGGCTTCTGTTTTTGCAACGACTTGGAGGCGTGCCATGCATGCGTAGACTTCTGGTTGACGAACAGTGGACTTGAATCTTGAAAGAGACCAGTAAGAGACTTCGTCAGGTCGGAGGTTGTTCCATATCAATTTCGTCTTGTTGAGTGAGCTGTTCTGCACAGTGAAGAAGTGATTCTTCCATCTCGGGATGTTTTCCGGCTTTCTTTCGTGCCTGCTTTGCATCGGATCCCGCTTCGCCTGCTTCCCGAAACGTGATACGTAAAGCCATAACTATGTCTAATCAATTATGTATTTATTTGAGTGTATTACTTGAGCGTAATTTGGGATTGTATCATGTGCTTAAGACACCAATAAATTTAAAAAAAGGTTTTCTAATGACAGATATCAAACTTTTACTGCAGGGTCCAAAATGGAAGTGTATTTCAATATAGATTATACAGATTTTTCACCATTTTCCTACGCCATGCAGTGCATGGATTGGATTATATGATCCTTATAATAATGGTAGTTATGTGTGGATAGATGGAACTCCACTAGATTTTACTAATTGGTACAATAATGATTTCACTCCAGGAAATGTTGTTTATTAAATGTATTATAGTTGGAACTTAGAAAGTAGAAATGATACATTTAATTTTTTTATTTATGAATATTTATATACAAAATGAAATAACCATACATAAAAAGTTAAGTGACGGTTGGGCTAATATATAACTAGAAAATCGGACATTTAAACGCGTTTTCAGGCAGATTTTTTTGCACGCGTCCGATTTTCCAGTTGCACAGTACGTTCTATAATTTATGCTTGAACATTCGCCAAAAATCGATTTTTTTAGAGAAAAAATTATTGAAAAAGACTTCAATTTCGATTTTTTAAGCAAAAACACTAAAATTTTAAACCTTTTTTAACCATACAGGGGTCAAAGATACTTTGCTAAAATCAAAAAATTATTTCAGATTCGTGTTCTCCGTATCAAAAAACCCAAGTTTATAAAAAATCGGCCAATTTGGGCACAGCCTATAGAAAAAATACTGGGGTAGAAAACTCAAAAAGAGCTAATTTTTAGTGTTTTTGCTCTAAAAAAAAATCGAAATTGAAGGCTTTTTCAATAATTTTTCCCTAAAAAAATCCCATGGGCCAATCGAATGAACTATCGGGCGACGGAAATGGAATTCAACTCGAGTTTTGGTAAATTTTCAAAAGTAGGGCAAAAATTATTGAACATCCTGTATATTAGCCGACGGTTGTAAGTAACGGCGACGATTGTCCTTGTGCCAGTTATAGCCAAGTAACAAGTTAGTCAAATATCGAGTTGGCCAAGTGAAAAAGTTGAGGGGCATCCATGATTTCTAGCGAAATAAAAATTTATTTACCTTTCATAGCAGAGTTAACGCTTCTCGTAAAGGAATGCATAAAATTGTTCAGTTCCGGCCAATTCCAACCAGTATTAAAGTAACCTCCAGGTTCTTCACGTTTCGATCGATTATTTTCTCCGCCATTCAAATCTCTTTCATCAAGTGGGCGAGCATTTGAATATAGGAAAACAATACTCAATAATAAAATAATGAATAATTTCATTTTTCTTCGATTCTTAAAATTGTACAAGAACTCAAATCGACTGTTTCATGAACCGGAATATTATAAATCAACGGACCTTGACTGTATAACGTTATACAAATGAAAATACGATTTAAGAATCTTAAAGACTTTTTATACTCGACCATTTGTCAAAAACGAGTTTATATGTTCAATTTTGTCACCGGCAAAAAATAAAAAGTCAAATTTGGACCAAAGCGCAGTATATGTGTTTGTACCCAACTCGACCAACTGAGACGACTCGACCGATCAAGTCTAGCACATTTCAATCGGAACCAAATGTAATCATGGAATTGTTCAACTCTTTTCTTCCACACGGCTGATCAAAGTGTGCCAAAAGTTCCGACAATCCAAAAATGCTATAAAATCGGTCAGAAACTTGTTGGTTTTTCTATGCGGGGAATCGATCGCGCGCATTGCCAAGCTGTGAAAACGCTTCCCTGATTCAGGGAAGACTTGCGTGTATTGAAGCGAAAATGAACTAAAATTAAAATTTTCGTCGGAAAATCGGCTGAGTAAGGATTTTTCTAGGCGGGGAATCGATTGCGCGCATTCCCGAGGCATGAAAATGATTGCATGACTATGAAAAACATAAATTTAAATGTAATAGAAACCAATGCCCGTATACCACTACACCCACTTCTTAATATGTGGTCGCTCGGAGGAATCCTATGCTTTCCTACTTTAGCTTAGTGGCTAAGGCAGTTGCCTTTCATCTAAAGAGGTGTGGGTTCGAGGCCGATTCGCGTTCGAATTTTGTTGCCTTTTTACTAAATTTTCTCTATTTTTTGTCTTTATTTTTGTGTATAAAGACAGATTGTAACAATTATTCATTTATTCGTTGTGCTCACTGCGAAATTTGTCCCTGTTTTGAACACTTTTTGTTAATTACCATCTTTGTTTTGATTGATTGTATGTGGTCTTTGTTTTGATTAATTGTATGTGGTCTTTATTAAAAAACATAAATTTTATGATGTTCAATATTTTGTAATTGTTTAAAATTGTAAAAAAATAAAGGCAAAAAATGGTGAAAATTTTGTAAAAAGGCAAAGAATTCGGACGAGAGTGGGATTCGAACCCGAACCTCTTATAGATGAAAAATAAATTTCTTATCCGCTAATCTATCGTTCCGGAAATTTAAGGAGAGCATAAAATCAATATCACCTAAACGCATAAAATATTGAAGTTTGCAAGTTAATTTGCTGTAAAATGTGCGCAGCTCATTAGCCAATTCATTCAAATTTTTTAGGCTGGATTTATACTTCTGTCGTATCGCGACACGACAGTGCATTTTTTGTGTCGTACGACGCGTCGCGACACTACAGAAGTATAAATCCAGCCTTACAAGTTGAGGATGTTCTACAAGAATATCTAGGAAAATTTCCATCACCAACTGGGGTGGTTCCCTTGTTAGAGGTATTCAGAAGCGCTCGGAGGGGCTCGAAGCACTCGGATGAACCCAGGGGCACTCGGAAGCAATCGGATCAGGGCGGAGATTTCGTTCGGGGCGCTCGAAGGGGGCCGCTTATCGAATTTTTGAGGAGGGGGGGGGGGGCGCTAACGAGAGTTCACTGTACTGACGATGATTTTGTTGGATAAGAATTTTGATAGTTTTAGGGGTCAGGCATAGGTTTTCATGCTTCGGGAATGTGCGGAATCGATTTTTCGCATAAAATTACCCCTAGGAACGTCAACTTTGAAACAAATTTGCGAAAAAAATTTTCGTCGGGGATGCAGTCGCGATTGTTTGTCCTCTTTTAAAAATCAAAATTTGAAACACTTTCTTCTCAATTTGTTGTAACTTGACTTTTTTGTTTATAAATAAACCAAAATTTTCTCTTTTTGAAAATTGTTTAAAATAAAAATCCAGAAATTTTTGAAGACATGTTTTCTGGATATGAGCATCTAATAGGTGGACTAGCCGGAGGTTTGACTAGTGCGGTTGTTTGTTATCCGTTTGATTTACTGCGAGATCGATATTCGGGTGAGCAGTTATTGGGGGTAAAAATTAGTGATGCATCAGAATCTTAATTACGGTGTTCCGATTTCGCAAAATCGAATTCGGGGTGTAATTTCGAGATCGAAATTTCATAGGAAATTGCCATTTTTAAGCTGAAAATGACGATTTTTTGCGGAAAATTATGAATTTTGATGAAAAATTGACAATTTTGATCATTTTTAGTGAAAATAATGAAAATTGTTTACACTTGGTGAAAATTTTAACTTCTAAAACATTATTGAAAATTTATAATTTGCATTTTTAGCCAATGAAGGAAATGCGTTACGACCCCAATATAGAAGCTATTTTCATGCTGCTACTTCGATTGTTAAAGCCAGAGGCTTACGTGGACTTTACCAGGGACTTCCTCCAGCTATGATTGCAGCACCACTTTCTTGGGGACTATATTTTCAAATGTGAGAGTCGCTTTTTGTTGTCCATTTTTTAAATAACCACTCATTGTTCAGCTATTACCAACTCCGACCAATAATTGAGCCGTTTCAGACCGAGACTACGAACAATCTTCTGAATGGATGGATCGCCGGTGTTTTTGTGTTGATTACGACCAATCCCTTTTGGGTCGTGAAGACGAGGCTGAGTCTGCAGTATGAAAACCAGAGAGTGAAGAAGTACAATGGAATGATGGATTGCTACAAGAAAATTTGGAAAAACGATGGATGGCTTGGCTTTTATAGGGTTAGGTACTTGTGTTTAATTTATGCAAGTAGCGGGACCGAGCGCTACTGCTCTCGGAGGCAGTGCCGTACATAAGGGGAGGGTAAGTAGATAATTACTCTTCCCCTAAAATTGTCAAAAATCTAAAAAATCCTAATGGTTCCCCACTATAATTTTCACAAAAAACCAAATTTTCCCAAAATCGTAATTTTTTGGACTGCAAATTCGATTTTTGATCTCAAAAATGGCTTCAAATTCGATTTTTGAGTTTAAAAATGTCTTGGAAGTCGATTTTTAAGGTCAAAAATGGCTTAGAGATGCAAATTTTTTGTTCAAAATCTGTAAAACAACGAATTTTTCAGGGCTTTGTACCTGGCCTTGTTGGAACCGTTAATGGTGCGATACAATTTGCTCTCTACAACTACATGAAGGACTTGAGATGCAGGCTAAAGAATATCCCACAAGATTCTCCTCTGGTAGGCCATATTCTTATATAAAACGTGTAACGTGTGTGTGTCCGAACTAACTTTTGAAAGTGCGTGAATGCCTAAAAAATTTCAATTTTTCAGGAAACAAGTGATTACCTGATTTATTCGTGCGTTTCTAAAGTTGTTACAACTTTCCTGACTTACCCATACCAGCTTATAAGAACTCGACTGCAGGTTTTTTAAATTTTTGTATGCCTAACTCTTCAAATTTTCAGGACCACCACGCTGATTATAAAGGAGTCATCGACGTGCTTCAGAGAACATATAAGGGCGAAGGAAGTCTCGGGTTCTACAAAGGTCTCCTCGTGGCCATTACCAAGCAAACTCCGTATGCTATTGTCACTTTTGTAACCTATGAGCATGCAAAACGAATCCTGAAGAGCTTCAATAATAAATAATATTGTCATCATGTATTATTGTTTCTATTGCAGTTTAGGGGTCCAATTAATAGTTTAAGGGTCCAATGTTTGTAAAATGTAATATATTTAAAAAATTTATATAAACTAAACAAATAGAAATTAACCATAAAACGGTATGACTTGACTTTAGGTCACAATAGGACATTACCATTTTAGTTAATTTTTCTCTTATATAGGTATTGGACCCCTAAACTGCAATAGTACCGTATTATTGTGTTTTTATTTGCTAATGTTTTATTCATACTATATGTTTTGGTTCTCTCTTATGTTTTAGAAAATAAATTTTTGTTTTGTGATACTGGTTTACTTTCCAGCATCCAATATCCGTTAACGAACGTGTATGGTATCTAACTACAGTGAAACCTTGTTAATTGGCCACTGCTCTAGAAATCTTAGATTGATCCAGAAAAAATGGTTTAGGGGGGAGGGGATAAAAACATTCAATGTTTTGGGAACGTAATTTAAGGATGGCCTCTAAGGGTTAAAATTAGTCATAAGATAGGTGAATAAGGGGCTAAAAAGTCTATATGGGGCAAAGTGGGTCATAAGAGCTAAAATGGTCCATAAGACATCAAATGGGTCCATAAGGTGAAATTAATACGATTAATCCATAAATTTTATTTATACAAAAAATCAATTTAAAGCTATAGCTTTTATAAAATTAACCCCAGTGGGTGGAACCGTAGCATTATACGTAGACCCTGGCATATAAGTGCCCACAATTTGCCCAGCCCATAGATCCAGAACGTTAT
>JAQGBS010002424.1:0-13199 GCA_034698545.1 Acrobeloides obliquus | reverse complement strand
GAACTATTTCCATACGATTTGTTGTTCCGGTGTTGATTTAAATAGAAACTTTGATTGGTTTTGGGCTTGTAAGTTTTCGAAAATTTATGTCCAGATATAGAAAGAGAGCTTATCCTAACATAAATTTTCTTTATCCTAAATATATAATTTTTCAAAATTTTTGGATCCTGACCTCCCCCGAAATTTCAGAGCTACATCCTGGTACACCAATGTTGAAAGGACTCTCCCTCAAAATTTTTAAGTCAAGCTAGGCATCCTCCCAGGCACGTGCACTTTTACATAAGGATCCTTCTTATGTTTTTTCAAATTGTTTGTTAAAAAGTTGATAAAAATCACAAGGATTTCTTCTTATATGTTTTTCTGAAAATTTTTTTGGAAAAATCTTGCTTTTTAAGCAGCAAATGAAGATTTTGGTGAAAAATGATGAATTTTGAAGAAAAAACGGGCTCGTGCTCCCCTCTCTCCACTTATTGGGGGCGGGGGAACCTTACAACATTAGAGTACACATCATTTATTTTCAATATTTCAGCCTCCGGCTCAAGCAGCGATCCTTGCCATGAGACTTATCATGGCCCTTCAGCATTCAGCGAACCTGAAGCCAAGGCAGTAAAAGTATTCTTGGAACAAAATCCAGTAAAAGCCTTTATTACACTCCATTCTTACTCCCAACTTTGGCTGATACCTTTTGGGCATAGGAAGAGAGCTTATCCACAAGATTATTCTACCGCGTTGGTAAAAATTGCGTATATTAGGTCGTTCAATAAATGCTGTGCTTTATGATTTGCGTCGAATCTTTGAGAAAAATCGCCTCTGGGGTTTTCTATGCGGAGAAATTGATTGTCGAGCCGCAAAAAGCTTCATCGGCCCTGATTCAGGGAAGAGTTGGGTGTATTGAAGCGAAAATGAACACAATTCAAATTTTCACCGAAAAACCATTCATCTAGACGGGAAATCGTTAAGGGTGAATGCTAGCAGTCGAGACGTTAGCCGTCTTGAAATTGTCCCGAAAACCAGACTCATGTCGATACGCGTCTCGAAACAAGTTGAATGTGTCTGAACATTGACACGAAAACCCTGAATTTTACAAAATTATTGGATATATTGAAAAAACAAAGACTGCATTCTTTATAGCTCGACTAGACGAACAAAACGACACCAACTTTATCCCATTTGATAATTGTTTTGGGTTATTGAAGCGAAAACCCGGAATCAGAGTTTTTTACAGGAGCAAATTTAGGACATTTTTAGTAGAAAAACATAAGGAGACTCAAAATTTTTCATTTTCGAAGATTGAGAAAAGTGATATTTACATCAGGGGAGCAGCGGAAAAAATTTCAAATTGGGAGTAAAAAACTCGAAATTTCAAAAAAATTCCAATACGTCTGATTTTTTGTATTCAGGACTTTTCTTGGGGAAATCAAATCTGAAAAATTTTTTGATCTTGATCATATGAAGTTACAATACGAGAGTACGAAATAATTTGTAATGCCTGAATCAGGGTCAATTTTTATACAAATTTTTAGCGCCCCTTGGCACTTCGAGCAACCAAAGCCCTCAATCAACTACATGGTACAAAATATGCCGTTGGTACTGGAGCTGATCTCATGTGTAACTTTCGCTATAATGTCCAAAATTGTTTTTAAACTCCTTATAGATGAAGCGTCAGGAGCATCTCATGACTATGCCAAAGGCACTTTACATGTACCATATTCCTATTTAGTGGAATTAAGACCCAAGAGTACAATGTTTGCAAATGGATTTTTATTACCAGAACGAGAAATTAAAGGAACTGGTGAAGAAACTTGGGAAGCTATAAAAGTTATTTCGGATGAGATTATTGGGCAGTTTGTGCAGCCGAAGATTAGGCCGACAGGTATTTGGCAGAAATTTATCTATAGACTTAGGAAAACTAGCACATCCGCCTCCTCCATTCCTAAAAACTATTAGGTTGTAACATAAGTATTGTCGGCCCAAAAAATACATCCAATTTCAGCATTTTCGCTCTTTTTTGATGAAATTTTTTTTCAGTATTGAGTAAGAGTGTATGCTGAATACGATCCAATCGGTCTTTTGAGAATAGGTCATTTTTTCATGTCAATATACAGACTTTTTCAAAAAATTAGGCCTCAAAAATTAACCTCTATTTTAAAATGTTGATATTTAGCTATACAATTTGATTTTTGACGAAATTTTCGACCTTCCTAGAGTTTTTGTAGGCGCTGATCACGAATCTGACGTTATTTTTTGACCCAGACCTTGGGAATATGGTCAAAAATGGCTTACACACGAGTCACAGGCTCCATAGATGGAACCCGAGTGGCTTAGAACTTTTATGAAACATGCTTTTTAGACCCACCAATGCCAAGCAGACCAAATGTCTCCACATCCACCATATTACCATCCAGTTCTACTACAACTGAGCCAACTCCACCTTCATTTAGCCCAACCACACCACACCTATCTAGTATATCCACCACTCCGAATACTACTCCAACCCCTCCCCCAACAACAACCATCACAATTACGGAGCTCATAACCACAATAAAAACTGAAGAGCCAACTACAGAATCTACTACTGAAACTATCTCGGAACAAGCGACAAGTTCGACTAGTTTGGTGTCAACAACAGAAACGTTGACAACAGAATGGACGACTCCTATAGCCCCCCAACGAATAATAAAATGTAAAGATTATGGTAGTTATTGTAAGTGGTGGAGAATCCATGCTCTATGTGATAAAGATAGGGTCAGACAGCTCTGTGCATTGAGTTGTTTGCCAGAATGTAGAATCTAAATCGTATTTACAGAGTGATTAATAAAAGAGAATTTTGCACAATATTTTCAAGTTTTTCATTTTTTCCAAAATAATCTATAGGGGTTTTTCTATGCGAGAAATCAATTGCGCACATTGCCGAACCTTGAAAACGTTTCCTTGACCTTGATTCAGGGAAGAAATATGTGTATTGAAGAGAAAATATGCTAATTCGGGATCAGGGAAGCGTTTTCAAGGTTCGGTAATGCGCGCAATCGATTCCTCCCATAGAAAACCCCCTATAGATTATTTTGATGAAAATTAAAAAACTTGAAAATTTTTGAAAAAATGTGCAAAAAAGCAAAATTCTCCTTTTTTTAATCAACCTGTATTTCAAATGGGTTATTATCAGTGGCGTAATTTCAGTCGAAAAATGGAGGGGGTGGACATGTCTTTCAATTTTCGAAAAACTTTCAGCTAGTGGATGGGGGGAGGGGTGCACATGTCTTTCGAAAAAATTTCTGTTAAAATGTTATATTTTAAGCAAAAAGGCACAAAATTTTTGAAAAAATGTGTGTTTTTAAGCTAAAAATGCTCAAAAAATAGAATTTTTGTTGAAAAAATGGAAAATTTGGTCAAAAACATAAAGGGGAGACCGAGGGAGAAAATTTTCACTTTTCCCAGGAATGGGGGTGTACACCCCCTACGACCCATTAATTACGCCACTGGTTATTATTGTTGTTATTATTTTGTTCTATGTTTTTATTTTTGATTATCACAATAAATTACTAACGACAACCAATTTTACTAACGACGACCAATTTTCAACATGGCCCAAAGTTCAAAGACCATTAGCTCGAAAAGTAAATTTTGTGAAGTAAATTTTTTATTTTAGCATATTTATAATCAGCATAGCTGAAAATAGTCATATACACAAATGTCATAGTCGGTCCTCTAAATGTTAAGCAATAAAACAGAGTGTCAAAAAATTAATATTTTTTCATGTTCACTTTTTTTATGCGAATGACTTGCTCAACCAAAATTTACTCTTCACACGTTCGAATAGTATAAAGAAAAACGCAGGAATCTAAAGTGCATGAACATGAACAAATAGTAAGCTAGTTTTAACAATTATTTTACGCATCTGTGATGCTTCTAAAGCCAAAGATCAAGATCATAAAAAAATAGAATAAAATAGCTTAACAAAAATGTAGAGTATTTTGTTTGAACTATTTGAGGTAATTGGAGTACTTCACGTTTACAAATGCCACTTAGCCTGTATTTAAAAATTAGTATGACAAGAAATTTTTATTCTCATGTCTAGAAAAGTAGTGCTCCAAATTTTTGTAATTTTACAAATTTTCAACCTAATTTTGACAGAATTTGAATGTGGTATAGTACCTAGAAGAAATAAGAGGGTAAACTTGTTAATTTTTAAAAATTTCATGATGGACTGAGATAAATTTGTCTCCACACATCCCCTACCCAATCCCTTCATACAGTGTCGTAGCGAAGGGAGGAGGGTAAAGGGGGTACATGTACCACCAAGGGCCAAAAAAATTCACATGTAGCACTTCGAGGCATGCCCCACCGAAATTTTCGCCGAAATCCGAAAAGTTTTTGAAAAAATACTAAAAGTTTGGGTAAAAAATGGGGAGTAACAATTTTTGGATTTCAGGGTCCCCTCTTAGCCCAGTCGACGCCACGCTATAGGGCTGGACAGGGGCACCGATTTTTTAACCCTAAAATTGGGTAGGTTCAGTACAGTGGAGTAGGCGGGGGAGGGGTACATGGGTTACTTACCTCCTCCCTAGCGAAATCTGAAAAAATTTTAAAGGGTCCCGCTTATGTTTTGGCAAACCGAAGGCTGCTAAAAATTTCATAATAGTCCCCACTTTTGAGTTTTACACCCCGACACTTCTCTTTAATATTGTATCGGAGCCGCAATTTTTACGGCCCTGTATTGTCCGTGAAAAATCGCGGACTTTTAGCACCCTGGCATTTTTAAGATAATTGGAGGACATATGAGTTATCAAGAAAATTGGCCCTGGATGGCATGGTTAAGCTCAGAATGTACTGGATCAATTATTTCAAAATTTCACATTTTAACAGCAGCTCATTGTGTTTATGATGCATAGTAAGATTTTTAAAGATACAGAGTGATCCAGAAAAAACCACCTAACATTTGCACTTTCACATTTGCGCCCCGAAATTCGCGCTCTATAATTGCGCCCCAACATTTGCGCGCTAATAATTGTGCCCCGACATTTGAGCACCCGACTTGCAAAATATCTTTCAAAAAAGGTCGAAAATTTTAAAAACGGAAAAGGGCGCACAAATCGGGTGCGCAAATGTCGGAGCGCAAATGTCGGGGCGCAAATGTCGAGTCATAAATGTCGAGGTTCATAGTCGGGGCGCAAAAATCGGGTGCTCAAAAGTCGGTTGCACAAGTGTCGTTGTGCATATGTGAGAGCGCAAATGTCCCCCCACCCAAAAATTATATATGTTTAAAAAATAATTAAAAATTTAGTGGTCCCGTAGACGAAATGAATGTAACAATTGGCACAAATGACATCACAAAACAAAAATATTTTTATCATAGCTCAAAAATATGGCCTCATAATTCAACAAGGGATGAAAAACATGACATAGCTATAATAAAAGTAAGCAGAAAAGTTTTCAAATTTTTCCCTCTTCGGAAAAATTAATGTCTTCTAAAAATTCATATAATTTGGATCATTTTGCGTTTTACTTTAAATGCTGAATCTTTATCGTTGTCGAAATATTATTGTTTGAATTTGACAAGTTTTGAATTCCATGTGCATGTTTTCGTTGTAATAAACAAACTTTTTTGAATTTTTTGCACAAAATTGCCTAATTCATTCAGAAATAAATTTACTACCGACAGTTCTGAACCCCATTTTGCGCTCATTTTTCCCAAGAATGTGCCGCCGTGTTTCCGAACGATAGGTCCTTTAAATTCCTTTAGTTTTAGTTAGACAAACCTATTAATTTTAATAAATTACCTAATGTTGGACCTATATGTTTGCTCAAAAATTTTACAGAAATATCCGAAGAAATCGGTTTTATAGCTGGCTATGGTCGTATAGAAAGTAAGCTTAAAAAATCTATACTAGTTTGATTTGTGTATACCATCCAAAACTTTTCATTTTTTCACCAAAAATGTTCAGTTTCTAAGGGGTTTTCAGCTTGAAAATTGCTATTTTTAAAATTAAAAGACACAAAAAATGAAAACAGAAAAATAGAAAGAAAAAAGCCATAGAACATGTCAATTTTTGGTGTAAAACATTGTAAATTGTAGGGCACCTAAATTATAAAAACCAAACGGTACACAGCCTCGAGGGGTTGCGTGAAATTAGTACCTAAAAATCAATAATTTTCCTCCCCTTAATTTAGTCCTTACTTCAAATGGCTACCTTAAAGGTGATGGAGAAGACATTATCAAAGATACTGAGACGACAAATTTTTTACACGAAAATATTATAGAGCTGCAACTTAATCAGAGGTGTTCGGAGTAAAAATTTGGTTAAAATTTTTGAAAAAAATAAAAATTTTAGGGTAAATGAATCCCAAACCATATTATCGTCAGAAGATATGCCATTTGAAGAAGATAGGCATATTTGTGCTGGAGGGTATATGAGAGGGCCTCATAAGGTAAGCTGGAAGTTACCAAGAGTATAACTCTAAAAGAGCTCAAAAATTCGTATTTCCTGAATCAGGGAAGCATTTGCGCGGCCACGTTTTTATCATAATCGATTCTGCAACTAGAAAAACTCATAGACCGCAGATTTTCTGCCGAAAATCCGAATTTTGGTTCATTTTTGCTTCTATACTCATCCTTTCTCTGAATCGGGACCAGGGAAGCATTTTCGCGGCCCGATAACGCATGCAATCGATTCTTTTACTAGAAAAAACCATGTCCCATAAGAATGCCGTTACCCTGGTGGTAACGGCGTTTGGGGTTGAGCACTCCCTGCTCAACTCCAAATGCCATTACCAGCAATATAATGGGGAATAAGTGCGCGGTCTAATGGTTAAAGTGCAACGCCGAGGTAAGGGAATGTAACTCCATCAGGGGATCGAACCCGATCCACCTGATTGGTGAGTCCGGTATCTACCACTAGACTATCAAGACACATTTATTAGCTCTGGAATCACCACAGTTATTCAAATATGATAATAGAAAAACCCATGGACCACAGGTTTTCTGCCAAAAATCTGAATTTTATTCCATTTTTGCTTTAACACTCACTCCTCTTCCTGAATCAGGGCTGGGGAAGTTTTTCGAGCTCGGCAATGCGCGCGATCGATTTTCTGGATAAAAACCCCTGGGATGGGTGGGGTAATTTTTGCAAATATTCGACGCAACGCTCAAAAATACCTTATTTATTGAACACCCCGATATTTTTAGGGCGACAGTGGAGCTCCTTTAATGATAAACACTAATGGCATATGGTACCAAATTGGAGTTACTTCAAGAGTTACAAAATTTGACTTTAATTATGATAAATATCCGGGTATTCTTATTACCAAAATTAAAATGTTATAAAGAAAATAGAATTTTAGCAGTTTTTGCAAGAATTACTTATTATTGTGATTGGATAGAAGAAGTAACAAAAAGTGAAGTGATATGTAAAGATTTATTTGAATGTCAAGAATGTCAGCAAAATTGAATAAAATGAATTAAAAAATGTTTAAAAATATTCAAGGCTGGCTATATATAAGCTGAATTTTACTTAAAATTTAAATAAAAACAGTACATTTATTTATTTACCGAGATAGTCATGGTTTTTACCGCATCTGCATCTTCTTCCGCGTCATGGCTATCTTCCTTGCGTTTATGCCTTAGCTTGAATTCTTCAGAATCCTTGACAAAAAGTTGACGCTTCTTTCGGTCTTTCGTTTCTTTTACAACTTGGACGCCGGCTCTATCATCTCTAACTTCTTCCGCGTCAGCCTATCTTCCTCGCGTTTATGTTGTAGCTTGACTTCTTCAAAATCTTTGTCAAAAAATTGACGCTTCTTTTAGTCTTTTGCTTCTTCTACATCTTGAACGCTGGCTCTAGCAACTTCATCTTCTTCCGTGCCATGGTTATCTTCCTTGCGTTTATTTGGCGTTGATTTCCGGCTATTTCTCTCTAACTCTCTTGCCGAGCCCCTTATTGAAAATATTGCTGTGCATGTTTTCGTTGCAATAAATAATCGCAACCACACGTGTACAAACATCCCTAGCCCAACTTTACTTTCTAATGGCAGGAGGGGTGCCCTCCCCCCTCTCTCCTCCAGCAGCAAAGTGGGTTTTGGTTTGCAGGGGGTCCTAAAAATTTACCTTGATTCCACCTTATTTTTTATAGCCATATTGAGTTTTTAGTTGTATTAAAAAATGAAACAATTTGATGCATGATATCTGCATTTTTTAAACAGCTGACTTGCTTTATTTTCTAGAAATTTTCTTCCTAATCATTTTTAACAAAACCACAAAATTTTTTGAGAAGCATAATCATCGATCTTGTGACAGATTGAAAAACTTTTTGATGTTTACATCAAACGTTCATAAATTCTTCTCGTTCATCCTCCGCCTGCAAATAGCTGAAAATAAAAAATCGCCTAGAAGTGAGCTTTGAAATTTTTGGCAAGCATAACAGTTGATATGTTCCACCTTGAACTGACTCACTAGTTTCTCAACACATGACTTGAGATCTTAGGTTATTTGCATCATGAAAACTTATTTATGTGAGGTTGAAAGCTAGATTGCAAGAAATGTTTGGTTTTAGGATTTTTATATAGGATATTTTTATATAGGTTTTATTAAGATTTGAATTTTTTTTACTTCAATTTCAAAAATGCTTTTTCCATTTTTTCCAAATTCCCATTTTTTGTAAAAAAATGAAATTTTTGCCAAAAATAATATTTTAATTAATTTTTGTAAAATTAGTCAATTTTTAGGGCCCTGCTACAAATACCCCAGATTGCCCCAACATCCGCCCTGACCCCTCAACGAAACTCCCTCTAAATTTCGATTGAGGATGGGATCTTTGCAATGAGTAGTCAATCATCTCTCAATTCAATCCCTATCAAGAGTTATGGTCCTTACACGAAAAACTTGCGGTTCTCACGCCCCGATTGATATCCTTCTAGAATGAGTACCATATCGTCGGGAAAAAATTTTTTGATCCCTTGGCTGGGGAAGGGAATCTCATAGACCCCATAGATGATTTTTCCCAGAGTCGGAACCTATTTTTGGACTCAGGACAAAATTCTGAATCGATTTCCCCTCCCCCTAAAAAAAGCTAGTGCAGGAAAAAATTAGCCCCGGGCAGACAGGCAGACAAACATTTCCCCCTTTAAAGAGTATAATTTATTTCGCCTATCGGCGCGAAAAAACATAGAGAGGGTGAAAGGTTATTGTTGAAAAATTGAAAAAATCAAATTTGTTCCTCTCAGTGGCGTAGCCAAGGGAGGAGCGAAGAGGGGACGATTGCCCTCCCTCAATCGAACCAAAAACACGAAAAAATCTTAATGGTACCCCCTTGATAAAATTTGAAACATATCAAATTTGACCCTCTATTTTTGATTAAATTTTGGATGACTGCCTCACTAGGGTGACCGAATGCATTTTTAAGAAAGAATATAAGGGAAAGAGAAGGTTTTCCTTATATTTTTGCCCAGAAGCTTTGAAAATTTTGAAAAAACGCAAGATGGATCAACATACATGAAAAAAGAGGGGGTGTCAAAAAATATTAAACAATTTTTTGCCATTTTAAACCCTGTTGCCAAAATTCCTATACCCATATGTACTTGCGAACTTAAACTGACAAGGGACATGCACGAAGTGACGCTTGAATTTTTCAAAAAGTACTATATATTTCTGAAAGAGCATACCCGATAACCTTTTGAACTAACAAAATTAGCTGCTATAGTTCTAATCTCGAGGAGATAAAAATTATACACTACTATTCAAGTAAAAAATGATCCTTTCATCAAAAAGCAGGGTGACTCAGTGGATTGATTGCAGACCAATGACCTGACGATCCAGGGTTCGACTCCTCTTGCTGTCCAAAAGTTTATCCTTTTCTTAAAATTTTTTATCCTCTCAGGATTAGAGTTATAGCAGCTAATTTTAAAAATTTTGTTAGGGTTATCAGGTATGCTCTTTCAGAATACATAAAAAATTTCAAATTCAAGCGTCACTTCGTGCATGCCCCTTGTGAAGAACATGAAATTTTTCTCTATGCGCGTTTAAACTTTCTTTGCACTTTTTATTAAGAAGCATTATCGTGCCTTGTTTAAACCTCTTCATTCTTCATTTTTGAGATTCAATAAGCATAAAAATGGCACAAAAAAGTTATTTGGCAGTTATTTTCCTAGTGTTGGTAGCTATCTCTGTTACTAGTGCGAACACCAAATGGATCTTCTCAGCTACCAGATTTGCTTGCGATGAGATGGATGGCATATATGTTGTGAAAATGTATGATCCAAGTGCTGCGCGGGCTTCTTGTATTGCTGCTTGTAACTCACAGGTCAGTATAAAATTTTTTGCTATTTTTGACATAAACATTTTTTAGAGCTGCGTATCGGGCGAGTGCGAAAAACGCGGTGGGTATCGAACTTGTGTCTGTCATGACTGCGACCCGGTGATTCATCGTGTTCGCCGAGCATAACAATAAAATTGTTCGTACTTTTTATGAACCTATAATTTTTTATTGTGGCTAATATTATTTATGCGACATCATGTATTTTTAGATATAAATGTACCTACTTTTATTGTTAGAATTGTATTATAGTTTTTTGAGTTTGAATAAAGTTTTTAGTGATATTTTTTGACATTTTTGTTTAAAAAGGAATTTTTTATTTGCGCAATAAAAAATGAATATCAGTTAATTTTTTAAACAAAACCGGCTCGATTTAGACAATAAAGTCATTCGTCGTCAATCAATTTTCATTTCTCACTTATAATTTTTACAACTTTTCAAAAAAATTTTTTAGTAAAATGAAAAATTTAATTATTCTTTCTTCTTTATTAGTAATTTCCATAAAATTGGCATCTGGAGGCTTTTTTGATGACCTAATAAGTGATGTAAAATCAGCTGGAGAAACTATTGGGCAAGGCGCTGTTTCTGCCTATAATTGGACTACACAAGAAGCCGCGCCAGTAGTTGGAGAAACCTTGGTTGGTGCTGGTGAAGCAGTAGGGACCGGAGCCGTAAAGGCGTACAATTGGACTACTGAGGTATTAAGACACTCTACACAGGTCCCGAAATTGGGGAAACTTCTCTCCAAACCTGAAAATTTTCGGGGAAGAAAAATAAAATTTTTTAAAGAAAAAGTCCCCTCTCCAAACCCAAACTTCCCCCTCCAAATTTGAATCAAAATTACGACAATCAATTTTGCCAATGAACTCAGCTTACCGAGTGCTTTAAAACGAGTACTGTATCATAGAGTTTTAGGGGTTTGGCCCATGGCCGATTGGCTAACGTTCTTCAATCATAGGGAAAAAACCGAGAAAACTAAAACTATAAGGGTCATGCAAATTCATTTCAGTTGAAGTGGTCACAAAAGTTGTGGCAACATAGCAAAGTGGTAAAAATCTCGTTTTTCACTCAGACGAGCGAGGGTTCGATCCTGGAGGTCGAAATCAGAAATATCATAATTCAAGATTTCATCATATAAATTACAACCGCTGAAACAGACTAATTAATTAATTCAAGATTTTTTGTAGTTTGTATGATGAAATCTTGAATTATAATATTTCTGATTTCGACCTTCGGGATCGAACCCCCCGTCTGAGTGAAAAGCGAGAGCTTTACCACTTTGCCATGTTGCGAAAACTTTTTTGGCCACTTCTAGTAATAACAGTAGGCTCTCTGTCTACTATTCGATCAAACTTCAACATAATTTTGTTGGGTATTCCTAAGAGACATCCTCAAATTAAGACATAAAAGGTGCATCAATTAATGGATTTAGAGTAGTTATTAATATACACAAAATTGGTTTCCTATAAATCCTGTTGCTTTCATGTGTTTTTGGTTCACATGAGCTTTAATCATCAAAACAGTTTATCTATATTAAAAGAACAACTTTTTTGCAATGGAGGAGGAAAATCCTTGCTCACATGGGCATATATATGGAAAAGTTTTTATTAACAATTTTTGCATTCTCAATCCTGGTGAAATCGAACACCATATAAAGAAAAATGTAAGATTTGTCACTGTTACATTTGATACAACGTCAAATTAAAGGTCGTTCACATATTATGTCATCAAAATTTTCACATCCCCCGCAGGGAGATGGAGAGAAGGGGGTGGGTTTGACGTATGGCCAATTGGCTAACGTGCCCGGCCTTCAATCATAGAGCGCATGTTCGATCCCGCGACGAACAGTCCAAAAGTCTTTTTTTTATTTTGTTGTCAAAAGTCATGAAAATTTTTGGAAAAATAATATCACCATAGTATTCCCCTAATAGAAATGTTGATATGCAAAAAATTTCATAAATTTTGACAACAAAATAAAAAATGACTTTTGATCGCTGGATCAAACTGACGCCCTATGAGTGAAGGACGTTACCCAATCGGCTATGGGTCAAACCCACAATACACTATAATATGGTACTCGTTTTGAAGCGCTCGGTGTGCTGAGTCGATTGGCGACATTTTTTAAAATTTTAACCCTTGCCTACACCTTTTCTCCTTTCGTGCGCCATGGGTGTTGTAGGGTGTTCTGGGACTTGAATGAAGCCCTTAGAGCTTCTAACCCACATCAAAGACATACCTATTAATTTTTAAAAAATCATTCTTTTATCGATTTTTCTAAATTTAGTTTATTCAGGAAGCCGCGCCAAAAGTTGGAGAAACTGCACAAGAAGCTTACAAAGAAGCTAGCCAAGCACTTGGCTAATTTTTTACTATTTTTTTAAATAAAATTTATTTTTATAAAAATTTACAAAAATACACAAAAAACTAGGTGTTCATGAATTAAAAGTTTCAAATAATGGAAACAATACTAAAAATGAGAAATATATTAGCGTCAATGAAAAAAGAGTTTATAAATAAAAGAGTATTATATATGTTACCGTCATATCTGAAAATTTCAGAAATTATAGACTCAGATAGGCCTAAGTCTAGACCTAAGCCTAAGCCTAGGCTTAGGCCTATCTGAGTCTATAATTTCTGAAATTTTCAATTTGCTAATTGTAGCTAGATCTTCTCATAGAATTCCAAGCTGCTAAAAAATTTTACATATTCGTTGGTATCATTTAAAATCTGCCTTTTTACATAAAAACTTAGAAAATTCGGGTGTAGTAGATCTTGTGGTTCCCTTGTTAGTTTGTTTCACTTCTTGGGTAATACAACGAACCATAGAAAAAGTTGCAAAAAAATTTATTTAAAATTTCGTAATAACAATTTTATTTACAGTATTTCTAGATTGGT